>JAEIFK010000485.1:0-192500 GCA_018901825.1 Drosophila funebris | reverse complement strand
GTATATATGTATATATGTATATATGTATATATGTATATATGTATATATGTATATATGTATATATGTATATATGTATATATGTATATATGTATATATGTATATATGTATATATGTATATATGTATATATGTATATATGTATATATGTATATATGTATATATGTATATATGTATATATGTATATATGTATATATGTATATATGTATATATGTATATATGTATATATGTATATATGTATATATGTATATATGTATATATGTATATATGTATATATGTATATATGTATATATGTATATATGTATATATGTATATATGTATATATGTATATATGTATATATGTATATATGTATATATGTATATATGTATATATGTATATATGTATATATGTATATATGTATATATGTATATATGTATATATGATTTTAGCGGTCGACTTTGCCGAATTAAAAGAAAGTTGAACCATTTTTACGTTCTTCTCGTGAAGCTAGTGCTTTTTTTCGCCCTTTGAAGTGTTCTCCATATGTCTCCGGATCTTTCAAATATGTCAACAGAATGTCTTTAAACACCTGTTATGTTCTTACTTTTATTTTAATCAAAGTACCTATTATCAACATAATTTTAATATAGAAGCCTGTACAGGGTGTTATACTGTCGAATGCGGTCGACTGTAGCCTTTTCGACTGGTTTAATCAGAATAATTGCATTTGTTAACACAAGACTTAAAAATGTGAAGTGCGTCTATTTCAATGAGCAACCGAAACTCCACCAACTATGAGCCGATGTTTTTCGAACAAGATTCGAACTTTGATATAAAAAATAATTGGGAAGACTAATGCAATTAAGATGTCTCCCCATTTTTAATTCAGACATGCGGATCAGTCGGGGCGCATGCGACAGTATACTACCCTACACCAGTATCTGTAACTTAAACCGGGTAAGTCTACAGACAACCGCAGACTGTGATTAGCTTTAATACAAATACTCTAATATCATTTTGTCGCTTCTCGAATTGGCTTTCGACTAAAAAAATATAAAAGTAAATGTCAATGCAATAATTTCTCACTTTCACACACATAAACGCATATAATCATTTAAGTTAAGCAACTGCTTTACATTGATCCAAGGCGGCAATCTAAATACGTGTACACCATGAATATTTGCATTTGTCATATATATATATAAACAAAACATATGAATACTTTGCATGCTTAACAAGCAAGGGATGCAGGATCTCACTATCTGACGACAGACCTCTTCAGCGTTGACTAGCCAAATCCGCTCACGAAGAGCTCTCACGAGCTCTCAAATTACGAATTTTTAGGGCGGAGCATCGGAAACTTAGCATCATATGAAAGAGGAGCATTTGCAAGTCGTCCCTCCACCCACAACATCTTAAAGGAGCACCAAGATCCGTTATATTCATGTATAAACGAATTGCGTCCCTGTAGGCTATGACCTACGCGCGTGCCCTTTCGAGCCCTATCTATGTCATCTTTGAATTCAACTTGTTGGATAACTTCAAATATTTTTTCAAAAGCTTTTTTTCTTTCTTGTGCCGTACGTATTTTTTCAAAAAGTTAATTTTTGTTCTTACGTTTTCTAATGAAACGGAACACATATGCGAACACTCTCAGCAACCTGCCATGCGATGAATAACTATCGATCGTTTCCAAGAGATCTGGGCAGTCTACCATAGTTGTCAGTCCAACAGCTGTTTTACGTTAACCGGCCAGAAATCTCTTGGTTCCCTCAGAAATGAAGGACCATCAAACCAAATCGATGTAATTAATTCGTCAACAGCGCAGACTCTCGAAACGATATCTGCTGGGTTCTGCTTTGTCGTTACATGGCTCCATTCAGCCTTCTCTATCCACTCTTGGATTTCAGCCATCCGGTTCGACACAAATGTTTCCAAGGAAGAAGGATGTGACTAAATCCAATAAAGCGTGACTTCAAAATCAGATCAAACAACATTCCGTTCATTTGCTAATCTTATAAGATTTCTGAGGTCTGCGAAGGTGAGCCGCGCACAACTCAACTCTAGGAAGGGTCTTAGTCTTGAGGGGGGCTACTTTGGACTTAGATGTCAACAAGGAAACATGACAACATTCTGCAGTACGACTGCGTATATACACGCATGCGCCAAACGCTCGCATTGAGGCGTCGGCGAAGCCTTGAATCTCTATCGATATCGTTGGCTCTGTAAAAACATATCGTGGTATTCTGATTCTTTGCAACTGAATCAAAATTGACTTCAGTTGCAGCAACGAGTTGTCTAATCTCAGAGGGATAGACTCATCCCAGTCTAGCTTTTGAAGCCAGAGCTCTTGGAGCAAACTTCAGGACTTGCGAAACCTCAGACTTCATCATCTGATTATGATCTGAACGACTGAGCGAAGTGAAATTAATAATGCTTCTAATTTAACAGCCGCTCACTGCACTGATCGCACAATAAATATTATAAGGCAACAAAAAACTCCAAAGCGGTTACTTAATGCATGCATATAAATATTAAATGCTCAACTACTTTAGAAGAAGAATTGAATTGAATTGAGAGCGTTGGCTTTATTAGCCCAACCAATGCAATTTGTGGTTGTTATGCTTTCAATTTTTAGCACAGCTGCTGTTCCGGACTTTTAATTGCCGACTCAACTTTCCTTGGCGTTTCCAGTTCTAAGCGAGATCCAAAAGGGAAATGACAATAGGGCAATGTCCAACGAAGTCTACAGATTTTGGCAGCAATTGTTCGTTGCGCGATTAATTTGTAATTATTTATTTAAATTCGAAAATTTTTTCGCGTCGCGGGCCACAGAAATTCCAAATTGAGAATCAATATGTGTATGCACTGCACAAGAAAAAAATAAAAAACACTTCGAAATTGTTGTCAAAGAAATCACTTTAAAACTGTTCACTCGGGGGCGCCATGAAAAATCATAAGAGTTCTTATGATGTGTTAATATTATTTATTAACTATAAACGAAGCCACTAACTTCTAAAGTGATCGATGCGAATGTGCGTATTTCAATTATATTTCGAAAAGTGACAATTCAATTTTTTTCTTAAGCCTAGCTTAACCTGCGAGGCAAATTCGCTCTCAGAGCGAATGACGAAAGCTGTATTGCGCTCTCGCTTCGCCCTAAACCTAACTACCACTAGACTCTTAACTTAACTACGAAAATAATAACAAAACAAAATAACAAACAATTATCTGTCTTATTTATAAACCGATCTTGACGAAACTTTCAGCATTCCTTCTATATAATATTCTTCAAGCACCTATTAATTTAGAAGTGTCTACGTTGAAAAATGTGGCCATAATTAGTTTTATCCGATTTGTCGGGGAAGGGGGGGGGAGGTATCCAAATTTATAGATACAGAAATCTTCATATCAAATTTTGTGTCTTTAGCTATAATAGTTGCTGAGATCGACGCGATCATACTGACGGACAGACGGACGAACGGATGGACAGATAAACGCACATGTTCCAATTGATTTGATACTGATTAAGAATATATATTCTTTATAGGGTCTAATGATTTTTTGCCCTTTTTTAATAGGGACAGGGTATACAAAATATATACTATATTAAACTATTATGGCTTCTGTTATGACTTATTTTTAGAAATGAACAATTTTATTTCAAGAATAGCAATCTCCCATGCTTTATTAGGAAATGAAAGAAGAACGAAATTAAATGTATATGTATGTATATAGCATCGCTTACGCTTTGCTCTTTGCGGTTGAAACTTGTGTGCGAGTTAGACAGAGAGAACGACAGAGAATGCATGCTTATATACATATACATATACATATACAATAAAGGCGAAAAATTAATCCCACTGCTGATCTTTGAACCGTCTATTTTACGCGCCTTTTAAGATTAACTTTCTTCCAACTCATTTGATTTCTACTTTCAATTCTGATGTTAACAATGCTAACTACGACTTATTTGCTAGCTTAGATGCGGCCAGCTTTACCGGTTCAGCTCATCGCACAAACAGGGGTAAATAATGGTATGTGGTTCAGGAGCCCTTAAAGTTTCAACATCTCCACAAAGAGGACGCACTATTAAGATCTATTTGTTTCTCAATAGGCTCACCGTCATATTAGTTGTGCCAAAATATAATATAGATTTTAGCAAGCGTATCAGTCGAGCGCTCGCAAAAGTCTATTACCCTGTGCAGTTTGCTAAATTAAGAATTTTGGATATAAAATAAAATGGAAATACTCTTTGAAACTCTCATTCAGCATACGAGTGTTGCCTGCGCAACCATTAGTTGGAAAAATTCCTTTGATTTATTTTCTGATTATCATTCTTATTTAACCGATCTTGATGAAACTTTCAGTATTTCTCCTATATGAAATAATTCATTCAAGTTAGAAGTGTCTATGTTGAGACATGTGGTCATAATTTTTTATCGAGATGGTGGGAGGTATCTGAAATTTTAAACAAAATGGATCTGCGTAAGGTATACAGGAACCTTTGGTGGCTCCAGCTTTTATAGTTGCTGCGATTGACCACCAACAAAGAATATTCGAGGTTAGTAGTAACATATGCAACCGGGGCAGTACCCCAAATTGTATATTTTACAGCAGTGAGGTTAAGAGGTAGTTGATCCCACTTTAATCTCCGGAAATAGTGATATAGTTACAGACAATTAAAGGATATCTATAAGTCACTCATTCTCTGACCATATATACTTAACATATGACTATGAATCAGCGGTATTCTTGGAATGCGAATTGGGCGAAATCCATCCTGACATCCCTCAATAACCTCCATATCTAAAGATACATCAGTAATTGAATTGCCGCTATGCTAAATAACAGGAAGATAACAGCGAACCTGGTTGACAATAACATCACACGAATAAAATTTTATACCCATAATTCCAAGACGTGCGGGCAACGGCAAGCCCAAGTGACACTCCAAGTATCACTCTACACTAATGGATCCAAGATAAACTGTAGTGTAAAGCTCGGAATATACTTGCCTGGAGAATCTGCAATTAGGGTTCAGTCTCAGATCTATTAAGATAGATCGCGATTATCGTTTAGAGTGAGGTCTCGTAAATACGAAAGTAGCACTCTTTTCCAACAGTCAAGCGGACAACTCGGTCTTTAGCTCGGTGAAACAAAACTTTAAATTTACAATAAAATGCTACTGCAGCTGGACGACAGAATACGGTTACTCTTGTATCGATGACAGTCCCGAAGTAACTGGGAAGGACCGACATCACAACCACACTAGAAGAGAGAAATCACCCATTAACAGCTTAAAAAGTTGGATACTTCCGGCCCAGCCAAGCCCCGAAAAAAAATTTTGGTTCCGTAGATGTAGACAAGCTTGTTCAGTTTTCAATAAATAAGCTTACTAAGATGCTACCTACCAAGTGCAGAAAGCACATTTCAAGGGTAAAGTCTGTGATCACGAAGCCCTGGTAAATCCGAACGCCCACCATAAAAATGAATGCAAGAACATGCAGGACGTTGAAACCTGCAAGGAACTACTATTATGTCTTAGCCGAGCGCTTGATACCGATGAGCGATATAGGAAACATCGCACCTAACCTCCTCGTATGTTTTCTACACCACAGAAAATAGCTTTAAGTAAATCATTCGAAATGAAACTACAATGGACCAAAGAAGAGCTAAGGATTTAGAAAGCTTACCACTCTTACTACCTACATTATATGTAGGTATGTATTTAACAGAATTTGGCCCTTCAGCCATGGGGTTGGCTCCAACTGAATGCATCAAAAATGGCTACATCTGGTTTATAGCCTCAAAAGATGGAATCTATAAATTGCCAGGAAGATGACAATAACTTATATATTTCGGCGGACATTATTTCTCTTCTATATACATTTTTATAGGATTTTGTCGTAAATATAAATGTATTTCGATTTGCGGGGACGAAAGGGGGCGTGGGCATCTAAAAGAAACTATTGCCAAATTTGGTAACTCTAGCTCTTAGTCTCTTAGATCTATGTGCTCATACGGACGGACAGACAGACGGAGATGACTAAATCGACTCAACTGCTTATTCTGATCAAGAATATGTATACTTTAAGGGGACCGACCCGATGACTCCATCTGCCTGTTAAGCAAACTTTTAGCACTAAGCATACAATACAAAGAGAGTTCATTTGGTACAAGAAAATTATATCAACATTTTGCTTGACTATAGAAACCCACACTCTCAGCAAAGAACCCCAGAGAATAAAAAGCGGAACGGAGAGCGTAAAGCAGCGCGCAGCGACCATCGCGACGCATCGTCGATATTGCCGACAGTGTGGAATAGGCAGCAGAACGGAACGCACGGCCTATGTCGCATGCGCTCGCGTTTCGTTTCTGTGTGTATATTCAACAGGTACACACAATCACGCTCTCCGAACGAAGTTTGGCAACGTCCATGCCAATACTTGCGCGCTGATTTCATTCTTTCAAGCAAGATTCGAAATTAAATGTGAATATGTCTCTGTCCTTGCATATATGTCGATATTGACGGCCGCCAAGCGTATATCGCGGTGGCTTTGCAGATAGTGCGCATGCTTGACGTGCAGCTTTTTGGCGGTTCGATCCACAGTCGTTACACAATATTTTTATTTAATTTTCTTCTTTTATTATTTTTTATCCATGTTTATTATTTGCAGAAAAGCGTTTTTAAAAAAGTATGCAAAATAAGCTAATTTTTAAAATGAAAGGTCGAACTTGGGAGCTTTATATATTCCTATATACACATACTTATGTACATATACATTTGTAAATACAAAATACATTGTAAATATATTTTTGTTGGCAATGCATATTAAAAAACAAATTTACTCAATTTCATTTTATTTTAAAAATTAGTTTATTTTTCAAATTTTTTTTCATAATAACATTTCTGCAATAATTAAAAAGGCCTAATAAATAATATAAAAAAAGAAAATGAAATAAAAATATTGTGTAACGCCTGAGGATCGAACCGCCAAAAAGCTGCACGTCAAGCATGCGCACTATCTGCAGAGCCACCGCGGCATAAGCTTGGCGGCCGTCAATATCGACATATATTCAAGGACAGAGGCATTTTAACATTAGATTTCGTCGCTTGCTTGAAAGAATAAAATAAGCGCGCAAGCATTGGCATGGATGTTACCAAACTTTATACGGAGATCATGAATGTGTGTATCTGTTGAACAGAAACGAAACGCGAGCGCATGCGACATATGCCGTATATATACTGAGAGTGTGGAGTTCTATCGTCAAGCAAAATGTTGATATCATTTTCTTGTACCAAATGAACCCTCTATGTATTGTATGCTTAGTGCTTTTAGGCTCAGTGTCTCAAAAACTCATCATATCAATGCTAAGACATTATATGTTACTATTGTAGGGTTTTGAATAATTTTAAGTCAACCAAATCAGTTGATCAACAGAATGTTTAAATAGCAGCTTTCATGGCAAGTGTGATTTTACAGTTTCGGAGTGAAAAGCAAAGCAATTAACTCCAATAAATACATTTTTATATTATTTTGTCGTCGCTGAAATCAGCTTCCACTTAATAAATTATAAAACTAAATTTTACTGCAAACTTTTTTCATTTGCACACACAAATATACTTAAATTTAAAAAAAAAAAGAAATATACTACGAATATAAATATTGTATAGAAAGCAAATGGAATCGACCAGAACTCGAACTCGGGATCAATTGATTGACGCTATATGCACTGGGCAATTGCCAAATGGCACCGGCCGCCGACAAAGTCAAAATATCAGACTTCGTATTTCCCTTCAATTTACCGCCTTGCAAGTTTCTTTTGGTCAAATAATCCTCGCTCGTTACCGTTTGTTCTTGGAAGAGAGCAGCAACAAACATTAAATGATAAACATATTCAATGATTCATATTCAAAAAATGTGTGAATATGGTTTATTGTGCAGAATGAGTGGCAGCATCATGTTCAAAGTTTTTACCTTAATAATATGGGTATTTTTACTAAGCATATTTATTCAAATACGTGAATCAATAAGAGTAGAACGCCTTAGAAAAAATTTCAAAACGAAAGTTTAACATATTTATTGGAATATTTATATTTAAATTAGTTTGATGTATTTTTGCACATACAACCGAAAATTTGTAGTTCAATTATACCTGTCGGCTTAATGCTTCTGTTTTATATTAAACTATTACACACATTATAAGTTTATTTGCCAATACGTACACATTTTAACATGACATAACATGGCCACACTTAGTGCGATGTATGTTAATAAATTTATTGTATGTATATATAAATCTAGCAAACATTATCAAAAAATGCTAACATAATTACGTGTACATGTAGATGTGTATTTAAATCTACATAAGTTTATATTAAGGTTTTACACTATTTTATATTTTTAAGCATCATTAGTGATAGGATACAAAATAATAATAAATGTCATTAGCATGGTGTTCAGAAAAAAGTGAACGTTCTATTTGAACATATGTCCGTTGATCAATCACATATGGGGTCAGCTACATAGATTTGTCCTGCGTTGCCTTTTCCATTCAAACGCAACAGTGTTATTCCGTGGCAATCAGGGAAATATTCTCAAAATTCACCTTACCTTGTACTGATTCATCGTCCAGATCATCGGTGCTACTAGTAATCCGAGCTGCAAATTTTGAAAAGTTAATCATGTTTCCCGCAAGATGATACACACATACCTACCTCTCGAACCTTTTGTGGAACTAACACCAGCAGAGCTACTAGACATACCACCATTACGATTATAGAGAACATTCTCCAAGAATGCAAGGCCATTATTATTAACAATGTTCAATCCAAGACACGTTTCAATTTGTTTCCAACGATGAAGCCTTTCTTGTAACTCGTTAGTCACTTCCCCGAGAGCGTTGCGTGCTTCAACAATGGAGCGGTCGACTTCATCAATGCTTTTACCATGCGTCGAAACAAATGCGCCCACTAAGCTAGATCTCTTCTTGCGAAGTTTCTCACATGCTTCTCGTGCTGTTTGTAGTTGTTTTTCAGCGGATACTCGTTTTTTTGATGATTTTTACTTTCTAATTCATACGTATATTGTAGCCATGACTGCAACTGTTGAGGGGGCGTCCAACAATTGTCCACCAGCTCAAACTCTGCGCGTGTTAGTTCATTGCGCAGTATTTCGATTTCTTTTTTAGCTGCTGTACTTCCAAATCTGAGCTAGCCGAATTTATTGAAGGAACTTCTTTTAAGCGACGTTCTAGGTCCATTTTTTGTGTAGCAACATTTTCCTGTTCCATGCGAGCCAGCTCTAATTCCTAAATAATTTATGTTGACATAAATGAATTTGTTACTTCATTTGCTTTAATTAATATCCATACCTTTTGCATCTCCTGTAGACTTTGCTCAGCCCGTTGTAATCCTTCCATGTCTTGAGCCATACGCCTTAAGTGTCGCTTAGCATTCTTGTTTTGCTGGTAGGCATACCAACATCCAATAATAGCACTCAATAGAAGTGTGACAAGAATATAGTCTTTCCAACGAGTGCCTGTTTCTGTGAATATTTAATGTTACAAATTGAACCTGATTTCAGTATCCAACAAATGACTCAACAATTGCTTACCCCGAGGCGGTCCAAACAACACCACATCCATAGCTTTAAGTGATATTTTCTGTTTATGTATTGGGTCTTTTATACCAAGCACATTACTAACATAATGAAGATTATTAACCGCTAATCTAAAAAGGCAAAGAATGAAAAAATATAATTATTTAGACGGCTGACTTTTAGCTTTACCGATAAAGCAGAGTTGAAAATTTCCCATTAAATTTTTTTTTTTAATCTGCTGCAATGAACATAAATTTGTTTATATTTGCAGCATACAAAAGATTCTTCTTTATTAAATCATATTTTATGGATAAAATGATAAATTATAACTCCGAAATTTTCATTAAATTAAAAAATATTAGGAATGAATTAGAAAGGAAGTCTTCGGCAAGCTGAACATTTGATACCCTTGCCCTATAACAGCTCTAAGATATAGTTGACTGGGTTATATAGTCATATAATAAGTCAATATATGTATAAGTCAAGAGAGAGAGAGAGAGTTTAGATGTACTTAAGGTCGATTTGCGTTTTTTTCTTTATTGTTAACCGATCTTTCCTATGGCAGCTAAATTATATGATAATCCCTTTTATCCCAAAAACAGCACATTTTGGTTCAGACATCTAATATCAAAATTATTCGCACAGTTCGCTACGCTAACTGGGGAAGGAGCGCAGACGCAACGGGGCCCCCAAACCTATACTTTACAATATTACTAATTGTCTCTTTATCCATATTGACGCTTGAACGTTGAAGTAGCCAAGCGACTAAGCCGAAGACTGTCACGCGCGAATCCCCGACAAAAATTACACATCCCGCCCAACTGATCGGGGCGCTAACAGCAGGAAGTCTGGGGTAAACCCAATCATAAGTGTTAGTTTATACTAGCTAAAGAGTTAAGAATGAAAAACTGGACTCTAAGTTGAATACACGATAAAGTCTGTTGTAAACAGCACAGAATACTCGAAAAGGTGCAGGCAAAGCATAGTTAGTAGAGTAGTACAAGTGTTAAAAGCAAGAGGAGTGAAGTTGCGTGTACGCCTAGAAGGAATAGAAAAATTAATTTTATTTAATAAAACACAGGAGTCTATTTCCCCATTAATTAATTCAACAATATACAAGACACCCAGCATGATTCTATGATTAGTTAGGGACGGAAGGTTAATTAGGAAAAGTCTACTAGAGTAAGAGGGCAGGTCAATACCAGAAACCCAGTTAAAGCCACGACGCGAAAAGTAAATATTTCTTTTGAACAAACTCCATTCTGTCCTGGTGTACCGGATTTTCGGGAGACCATACACAAGATCAGTATTCAAGAATTGGCCGAACAAGAGAAGTATAAAGTGAATTTGTCGTATAAGGGTCATCAAATTCCTTAGACCATCGTTTGATGATCCCAAGTACTTGAGTTCCCTTATTGACATTATATGAGATACGAAGATCAAATTTCAATTTCTGATCTAGAAGAATCCCTAAATCCTTTACATGATTTAAGCTCTCAAGAGGCATCCGATCAAGCGTGTAAATAAAAATATTAGGCCTGGTCCTTATACTTTGAACAGTTTAATTTTAACAAATAAGCATTACACCAAGCAAAAAAGGAATCCAGATCTGCTTGTAAAATATTATAAGAGTTGATGTCATTGTATGTTAAACAAAGCTTCACATCATCGGCGTACATTAATATACTAGAGTGTTTGAAAATAGAAGGAAGATCATTAATGAAGAGATTAAATAGTAGAAGACCAAGATGGCTGCCCTGAGGAACGCCAGAAGTTACAAAGACGGGCTTAGAAAGAGATGAACGAAAGAGCACTTTTTGGGTTCTAGAATTAAGATATTCGGAGATCCACAGAAGAAGTTTATGTGGAAAACCGATTAGATGATGTTTGTTAAGCAGGAGACAATGATTGACAGACTCAAAAGCCTTACTGAAGTCAGTGTATATGACATCGGTGCATTTTGTTCTGAAATCCTCTGATCACTAATGAAGAAAGTTCCAGTAGGTTAGTGGTAGTAGATCTCAATTTCACAAAACCACATTGGAAAGGTGAAATGATAGAGCTACATAAGTGTTGTAGTTGATATGTAATAATTTTCTTAAACACCTTAGGTATGGCGGACAATTTGGAGATCCTCTATAATTTTTGACATCAAATTTAGATCCGTTTTTAGGAAGAATAAATGATTCCTTCCAAATGGATGGGAAAGAGCGTGAGCTAACCGAGAGTACAAAAAGAGAATGCACTGGTCTACATAGAGAAACAGCACAATACCTAAGTATACATCCTGGTACTCCATCAGGACCCGGTAGATAACCAAGCTTGATTGAATTTAGTTCCTTAAGTAACGAACTTTCACAGTTATTAGTTGAATACGTAGATTGGAAGAAGTCTGCAAACAAATCGGCCGCTGCCTGAAGAAGGAAGATTTACGTTTCATATTAACAAAATTATAGAACTGCCTAGGATTTTGGGCAAATTGAAATCGACAACGATTCAAATAATCATTGTAACAACGCGAGTTAAGAAGCTTAAGAGCACGCGAGTTAAGAAAAATCAGAAGGATTTCCCGACCCCTTATATCTCTTATAATATCGAGATTTCACATTTTTTAACATTGTTAGCTCTCGCGAGAGCCAAGGAGGTCTATTAAATCTCACAGGGGACTTACGGGGCACACAATGCTCAAAGAGCGAATTTAACATATTATAAAAAAGAGAAGAGGCAATGTTTATGTCAGTACAAGCGTACAGTGGAGACCAGTCAGTATTTAAAATTAGAGTATTAAGTATACATGAATCTGTTTTTCGAAAATAATGGGGTTTAACCATTGAACTAGTGAAAGGAGTTTATACACGAAGCAGAAGGCAGCTCTATAACTAGATCTAACGTAGGATGATAGGGATCTTCAGGAAGAACTAAAGGATCACTACGAGATACTAAACTACAAAGTGGATCAGATACAAAAATCAGATCCAGAATACGCCCGCTACAGTTTCGAAACGGATTAACTTGAGAGAGAGACAGGTCCAAAAGTGAATTAATAATTTCATGGGGGCTGGACGGAACCAAGGCATTTGGTGAATCAGACCATACCACATCAAGCAAATTAAAGTCTCCAAATACGAACAAAAAGTCTTTGTTAGAAAGCAAGGAAGAAATGGAACGAATAGCACAAAGGTGCTCATGGTAAAAGGAGATATCAGATAGTGGTGGGATATAGGAGCAAGTAAGAAATATTGAAAACTTGTTCATTGAGATTTTAACTGCAATGAACTCAATATTTGCTACGTAACATAAAGTTATCGCTTCAGATGAAAGCTCAGAGTCAACAGTAATAAGAACTCCACCCCCCAAACGTGATCACATCTAAAAGGGGTGTACTTATTGGGAAAAATAGAGTAATCTGAAATTTCAGGCTTTAACCAAGTTTCAGTAAAGACATATAATTTGGAAAGTTTAGTATTAAGGCCTCTTACGTTTTGATAGGAAAAAAGAAGAGATTTTAGTTTTTTGGCACCTCATTAGAAGAGGAAACGACAACAGGAATTCTAGGCAATGTAATCGGAGGCCAATTTCTTTTAGTTTGTTCATACTCATTAACAATTAGGTCCAACGGCTAGAAAGAATTACAACAAATTTCTTTGAAAACTTCAGCCGAGACCACAATTTTAAAAGAGGAAATATCTCTAGCATACGTGAATTTAAATTTATTCACCACTATGATAGTGGTTTTAATTTTTGATAAAATAAAGGCTTTGACATCCCCAACCGATGTATCGGGAGCAAGCCTTAAAACAAAAATTTGCTTTCTGGGTGGAACCACAGAAAGAGGCTTAACACCGCTACACTCCAGAATAGTTACTGCATATGTATATGTATATATATTCTTGATCAGTGTCTACAGCCGAGTCAATTAAGCCATGCCCGTCATTCTGTCCGTTATTATAATTCAGATACGTAATTAAGAAAACCGAACAGAGTATTATACTATCGTGCGCGCCCGACTGATCCGCTTGTTTTTATTCAAATGCAATACATATATCTGATTGTTACTAATATTTGATGTGCATTGTACAAATACCTTTGTTGCACTGATAAAAAATGTTCCTTTACAATATCGCACGCGACATTGAAATATACGGTATAGCAAAGAACAAATTTGACGCAGTAGGCAATCGATCCTTAATATAAACAATGGTTGAAAAAAGCAAATTTCATTGCATAGTCTTTAATAAAGAACATTAATCACAACTTTAGAACGTCCTCATTAATTACGTACTCGTTTTCCCACGCAGCTATGCACTTAACAATATAAACCCATGTGATCGCAATCAAAATTTAGTCTTAACCTGAAGTTCAAATAAAGTGGTTATTTAAAAAACTCAATTCGCGTTATTTTTCAAATGATTTAATTTTTTTCAGCGTTTTCTTTAGTTTTTAAACGTGACATTAATTCGACAAGTTTATTTTATTGGCACAGTCGTTAGGATGACAATATTGAGGTGATAGCTAGACTATTCAATTCCCTGATTGTCAACCGCTAAAGAACTTGCTAAAAGCTAATCGCGACGATAACAGTGCTTCAACAATAAACAGAATACCGTGAAAAACAATTAATTGGCAATTCAAAACAATTTAAAGACACTCTAGAATTTGACGGAATTATAAATCCAATAGAAGTGCAACAAAAAAAAATTTAACCATTTAAGTGAAATCTACAAATAAAACAACAAGGAAAATAAAACTTAATGAAGAAATATACAAAGGTAAAAGGTTTAAAATAAGAATCAAAACTACAAACTTTACAATATGACATCACCACCAGCAGCGGAAGCCTCAGAGAAACTTTCTGAAACCAACATGATACATGCAGTGGAGAGTTTCCAGGGCGAACCGAATACCCTGTATACCTTCATAAGCCAAATCAATTTCATCTTGGCATTATACCAGCTCAACTGACGAGCGACAAAAACTAATAATATTTGGTCACATCGAAATCCGCCACATGGCGTAACCAACATAACAAGGTGGAGTGAACTTAGACAGCAGCTAATCTTTAACTACAAGCCCCATGCGCCTAACCACCAGTTATTGAAGGTTTTTCGCAGCACACAATACCGCGGAAAATACGATCATTCCTGGAAGAGGCGGAACGGATGTGACAAGGACTAACTAGCAAGCTAGAATTAGAAAATAATCCAAAAACAACTGTTCCAAATAAGCCACAAAACTATACACATAACAAGCAAACTAATAACCTACCCACCAATGCCACCGCAGCCACCTAGAGCTAACTTTATGCGGCCGTACCGACCCCATGTTGCCTACCAGCAACCAAACATACGGCATCCACCGAAACCAAACTTTTCTAGCCGACAAGACGCATTTGACCAAAACCACTTTTAATTCCATAACCCAATACAAAACAACTTCCACGCAAGGAGAAACATAAATCCAGGTAATAATAATAATCCAGTAAAGAGACCAAGACCATCCGATAGAGGACAACCAAAAATGAGTATAGAAGAGACAAGGTATCAGGAAGAAATGCAGAATTAATACCAACATTCTTACGGTCCCATATACCCTAACTACATAGATTATCATCAAGCTGACCCTAACTTTTATCCTAATCAAGCTTACGATATTCCAAATTAAGCATTCTATGTTTCTAATCAAACCTATGATGTTCTTTAGCAAGCTTATGACATTTCTAATGAAATACAAGAAGAACAACAGACCCCAAATATACAACCAAAATTAGAACAAGCAGAAAATTTTCAGATTCAGATTCTGACTCTTAAAAAATACAAAAACATTCAATACCGCGAAGGGGACAGGCTCACCTTCACTAACCAATTACAACCACATACAATTCCCACATCTATTCAAAATTGTATAGCTACCCACAGACCTACAAACAAGACGTAGATCAACAAATTCAGGATATGTTAGAACAAGGAATTATACGACAGAGTAACTTACCATCGTGTAGCCCCATTTGGGTTGCACCCAAAAAGACATATGCCTCCGGACAAAAGAAATTCGGTATTGTAATTGACTACAGAAAATTAAACAAAATCAATGTAAATGACAAATTTTACATGACGTTTTCAAAAATTATCACAAGCCAACCTAAAGTTACAGTTAGACAAGCATGAGTTTTTAAAACAAGAAACAACATTTTTAGGACACGTCATTATTACAGAAGGAATAACACCCAGTCCAGAAAAAATAAAAGTTATAATAAACTACCCATAACAACTAAATTAAAAGAAATCAAAGGTTTCCTAGGACTCACAGGTTGTTTTAGAAAATGTATACCTAACTTTACTGACATTGCCAAGCGATTAACAATATTAGGCACTAAACAAATAGATTACATAGAAGCCTCCCAAATGTTAAAATTATTAATTAATTATCCGAAGACCCAAATTTAATAGTTTTGATCGAAAGTTCGTTTTAACTAAAGACGCGTGTTACATTCATAAGCAGAACTTTAAATGAACATGAAATAAATTACAGAGCTATGGAGCATTTAGGCATTTTCTGGGTCACGAAAACTTTTCGGCATTACTTATTAGGACGGCACTTTAAAATAGCCGGTGATCACCAAACACTGTGTTGGTTACACAAACTAAAAGAGTAAAATTCAAATTTAGAATATGACTTTGACATAAAATATATAAAAGGGAAAGAAAATTATGTTTGCAAATGCATTATCCAGGCTATCAAAAAATCAAGCTTTCTTTGGCGAGTCCGCACAACATAGCGCAGAGGAAGACAGTAGTAATTTAATTTAAGTAAGTTTATCCGAGGAACCATGAAGATACAACATGAGACCTACTTTAAAAAACAAATTACACACATTTCATACAATGATATGACAATAGAAAGGGCAAAACAATATTTAATTGATCATTTCTGTACCAAATATATAAATACATACAAGTTAACAAGCAAGTTAACTAGCGTCCCTCGCTAGAACTTCTCGAGTAACCCGCGCGCCCAGAATGCTGACGCATCAGATTCGCGCTGCAACATTCTTCGCGATTGGGTGCAATAGCCAGCCGACAGTTTGTGTCGCAATCGTTTTGCTTATGTTATGTTTATGCTGAGTCGGCTTGCCGACCATGAGACCATGGCATGTTAGGTAGATTTCCATTTCATGTATGTAGCTTTAGGTTCATATTCTTTCATGTTTCAAAATTAGTCTTGTATCTAGCTTTAAAGAAAGCACTCAAATAAATGCACCACTCCGGCACTAGCCGTATCGAAACTTATTTGTTTTATTGCTAGCCCTAAGGCTAGCAACTGGAGAACCTAATCGTGATCCCACCTTAAGGCTTTCGCTGCAACCAGCGGAGTCACAATCATTAATTTACTCGAGTGGAGCCACAGCCGCTGGACCCAACGAGGGAACATAATAATCACAGCCGCTGGACTCAACGAGGGAAGTTAATAATTGGCGCCCAACGGAATTAAGTTTAACTTAAGTAGAATCAACGTCCCCTACAACATGTAAGTGACTGTTCAAGAAATAGTGTCTTCAAAGTTTAAAAACAAAAAATTAAAAGAAAAAGAGACAAAGAGAGTGTCATAAAAACTGCAGCGCTAAAGTGAGCGTTGAAATACTGCATAAATATTTAAATTTTTATTTCATTCGTGATTTGATGGATTTGTGGTTGGTTGTTTGGTATTTGTATGTGTTTGATATTTGATATTTGTTACTTTGCGTTGTTGATGAATGTTTTCATTAACCTTTGTGTGACCATTTGCTGCATAATTTATCGAATCTCTCAGTGACTGACTGCTCATGAGTTGGCAGTATAGAGAAGTGAAAGTAGAGTACAAAAGTGAAAAGGAAGATAACGACCAAGATAGTGACGGAGGTGATCAGATAGGATTCTGTCCCCGGGAAGACAATCAATTAGAAATGGAAGCAGCAAACTTGAAAGCCTTAATTGAAGGCGCGGTTAACAGCGCCCTTGTTCAACAAGAGCGGCGGTTAAAAGATGAATTTCGCTCTGAAATAGCTGCCGTAAGGAACCAGGTTGATACACTCAGAGTTGAGGCCCCCCAAGTAGAAAGATATGAAAGGGTAACTTGTGACCCTAACATAAAATGCGAAGTGAAGTTAGATATCGTAAAGTCGGTACCGGCTTTAATGGGAGCCACGAAGAATATGTTTCTTGGAGGCAGGCAGCTGTAGACGCTTATGAAATTTTTAAACGCTACATAGGCAGTGAAGCCCATTATGAGGCAGTTGTCATACTGAACAAGAAAGTTTGTCTTGCAGCACGAGCAGTGCTGACATCACATAATACAGTTCTCAATTTCGATGCCATCATAGCTAGACTTGATTGCACATACGCGGACAAAACGTCCCTACGAGTACTCCGGCAACGACTAGAAATGGTTAGACAGGGTGACTTGGACCTAATGGACTACTATGTATGACGAAGTCGAGAAAAAACTGACCCTCGTCACGAACAAAATTGACATGACACATGACGAACAGGCGGCGACTATACTCAATACAGAGATTAGGAGTGATGCCCTACATGCATTCATGGCAGGCCTTAACAGGTCCCTGAAGTCATTCGTTATCCCAGCGCAGCCCAAAGATTTGCCATCCGCTTTAGCGTTGGCTCGCGAGGCTGAAAGTAGTATTGAAAGGAGCGCTTTCGCTGCTTCATATGCCAGAGCAATTGAAGACAAAAGCCAAGCAATAGGCAGGGTAGAAATGCCCAACCTAGACAGGGAAAAGGCTTTGAGAAAAATCCACACTTTGTTGTGAATCAGGGTCAAAACAGGCCACATGCTGAGCCTAGAACATGGCCTAATGACAAAGAAAGCCCGGTACTAAACCAGATTCAGCCTATGGAGGTCGACCCTTCGGTCTCTAAATTCAGGCAGCCTACCAATTGAGGAAAACAGCCAAGTAACGCCACACATGGCGAAACTCAGAAAAGGCAGAATACGTCGGAGCGTATCTCAGGTCAGAGACGCCAGCGGGTGAATAATGTTTCCCAGCAGGCTAGTAGCAAAAAAGAACAGGAATATGCAAGCACAGCCGGGGAAGCGGCTAATGATATTGACGAGGAATGTGATTCATCAGGAATCAACGATTTAGTGAATTTTTTAGGGAACGCTCCCAGTTGCCGTTCGTCGAGCGACAATTGGATGGCAGAACACTAAAGATTTTAATCGACACTGGGGCGGCAAAAAATTACGTCAGACCCGTAAAGGAGTTAAAAAACGTAACGATCGTCGATTCCCCATTTACTGTGAATTCCATGCATGGATCCAGTAAAATTAAACAAAAATGTTCAATGAAGATTTTTGGAAAAGTTGCCCCGTTCTTTATTTTAGACACCCTCGACACATTCGACGCTATAATAGGCTTCGATCTGCTAACGCAGGCAGGTATAACTTTGAATCTTCTGGGTAACAACATAACCTATGGCAACAAGTTGGAGATGTTGAAACACCACCTTTGCGACAACGTGAACTTCACACATGAAGTATATAATAGTCTCTGACATTGTAAGGGGCGAATTCAAAAAAATGATATTGAAGCGGATTTAGGCTTTTTCGACCTCTAACGAGGCACTGCCCTTCAACACTTCCGTCATTGCTACAATTCGTACCGAGGACAACGAGCCGGTATACTCAAAGTTATATCCATACCCTACAGGTGTAGCAGATTTCGAGAACGAGAGACCATCAAGATCTGCCTACAACAGCCCTGTGTGGGTTGTTGATAAGAAAGGACTAGATACCAGTGGTAATAAGAACCATCGGCTCGTCATTGACTTCAGGAAGCTAAATGAGCGCACTGTTGCGGACCGATACCCAATGCCAAGCAATCCAATGATTTTAGCGAATCTTGGAAGGGCAAAATTTTTCACCACGTTAGATTTGAAATCTGGGTATCACCAGATTTATCTAGCTGAAAAAGATCGTGAGAAAACTTCTTTCTCAGTGAACGGAAGGAAATACGAGTTTTGTCGATTGCCTTTTGGTTTGAAGAATGCTGGTAGCATCTTTCAAAGAGTAATTCACGATGTTCTTCGGGAACAAATTGATAAAATATTTTCCGAAAATGAAGCCGATCACGTCCGACACATTGATATAGTACTTCAGCGTCTTTGCGATGCTAACATGAGAGTCTCTAAGGAGAAGACAAAGTTTTTTAAAGAAAGTGTAGAATACTTAGGTTTTGTGGTTACCAGCGAAGGAGCAAAGCAATTCAAGAATACGCAGAACCAAAAAATTTATTTGCTCTAAGGTCTTTTTGGGCCTTGCCAGCTACTACAGGGTATTTCTTAAGGACTTCGCGTCCATAGCAAGACCTTTAACAAATATACTGAAAGGCGAAAATGGCTCAGTTAGTAAGCATATGTCCAAAAAATGCCGATAGAATTCGATGACTCGCAACGCAAGGCTTTCAATCGGTTAAGAAACATACTGGCATCAGAAGATGTCATGCTCACGTACCCAGATTTTAAAAAACCCTTCGATTTAACCACTGACGCGTCCGCAATTGGTATCGGAGCAGCGCTATCTCTGGGGGGAAGACCCATTACGATGATTTCACGTACATTAAAACCATGTGAATCCCATTATGATACCAATGAAAGGGAGCTATTGGCTATTGTATGGGCCCTCGGGAAACTACAGAATTACCTATATGGTACCAGAGAGGTACACATTTTCACGGACCATCAACCGCTCACGTTTGCAGTATCTAAAAAGAATACTAACGCAAAAATTAAAAGGTGGAAGGCTTTCATTGAAGAGCATAACGCAAAAATCCATTACAAGCCAGGCAAAGAAAACTTCGTAGCTGACGCTTTACAAGATGAGCCGCAATCAGATGCAGCCACCATTCACAGTGAGCTTTCCCTGACGTACACAATTGAAACGACTGACAAACCCTTAAACTGCTTTAGAAATCAAGTAGTTTTAGAAGAGGCATGCTATTCGTTGCACCGAAGGCTAATCATGTTCGGCAACAAGACACGCCACGTGATACATTTCACAGACAGAAGTAGTCTCATGAAGACACTAAAACATGTAGTTAATCCTGATGTTGTAAACGCGTTCCATTGTAATTTCCCAACTTTGGCTATCTTTCATCATGAGTTAGTGTCACTTTTCCCGACAACCAAATTTTGGCGCTGTAAGAATATGGTGTCAGACATCACTAACAAGGACGATCAAGTCGAAATAATTAATACCGAGCATAATCGTCCACACAGAGCAGCACAGGAAAATGTAAAACAAATCCTTCGTGATTACTATTTTCCAAAAATGACTAAGTTGGCTAACGAAGTCGTTTTAAATTGCAAAGTATGTACTACGGTTAAATATGACCGTCACCCAAAAAAGCAGGAGGTCGGGGAGACACCAATACCGTCTTATGCTGGAGAAATGTTACACATTGACATCTTCTCCACCGATCAGAAACTCTTCTTGACCTGTATTGATAAATTTTCTAAATTTGCAGTTGTTCAGCCATTAGCATCTCGTGCAATTACAGATATAACAACTCCCATATTGCAATTAGTTAACATTTTTCCGAAGACTAAAACCATTTATTGCGACAACGAAGCTTCAATCAATTCAGAAACGATCACTTCGTTATTAAAAAATCAGTTCAATATATGTAGATATTGTTAACGCAGCATTGAAAGTAGTCGCAGGCACTCCTGACGCGTCAGACCTTGAGAGAATCAAGATAGACAAACAATAGACAGATACAGATTAATACGGAGGCACAAAAGCAAATCAATTTACTTACCGATACAGTCAATAAGAAACTTAAAGAAAAAAAAGGGTGATTTAGTGGACACCGCGCATTTGTATGAAACGCTACTAGCTAGAAACAGAATGCTGATTACTGAAATACAGAACCTCATGCTCACTATAACGCTTGCCAACTTAAACATTATAAATCCCATAATTTTTGATCACAATGATTTGAAATCCATTTTTTCTGAACAGCTCACAGAAGTCCCTATAGTTAGTTTAATTGGGGTATCAAACATAAAGATTTTCCAGTCCACTATTGGTCACATACTAATTGAATATCCTAAAGTTAAAATTATTTGCAAAAAGGTCATAATCTTTCCTGTGGCACACAACAACACCGTACTGCAATTACATGACAACATAGTAGCGGAGTGCGCCGATGAAATCCTAGCTGTGACGGAGTGCGCTACGACTAGCTATGCAACGTTCTGCAAACTGGCAACTGACACCTGCGCACGCGGAATACACTCAGGCGGCTCAGCTATAAGCCGCACTCAGCCCAGTGCCCTAGAACCGGTCACCATAGTGGATGAAGGAATAATCATCATCAACGAGCAGGTTGCTAGAGTCATCGTAGACGACGGGCCCATGATAACAACAAAAAAAGCTCACCGCGTTGCATTCGATCACGCAGCCTTAATAAATAATACAAAATATACAACTCGTAACAACGCTCTAAGCAAGACCCCAGGCATCGCAGCATTGCCCTTACTGAACATCATGGGACACGGTCACGTACTAAGCCTACCGCTCCTACAACGGATGAATGAGCATAATCTACATATCATCCAGGAACTCAAAGAGGATGTTACATCTGGCGGATCTCCCAAATTCTGGTTCGCAATTGGAGTTCCAGTCAACCTTGTATTCTGCTGTCTCATCCTCGTACATCAATGGTGGATCCGGCGGAGCTCTACAGTCAAGCTACAGAAGGTGATCAGCGAATTAAACACCACCGAAGACAGCAATGATCTTGAGGGGGGAATAGTTAACAAGCAAGTTAACTAGCGTCCCTCGCAAGAACTTCTCGAGTAACCCGCGCGCCCAGAATGCTGACGTATCAGATTCGCGCTGCAACATTCTTCGCGATTGGGTGCAATAGCCAGCCGACAGTTTGTGTCGCAATCGTTTTGCTTATGTTATGTTTATGCTGAGTCGGCTTGCCGACCATGAGACCATGGCATGTTAGGTAGATTTCCATTTCATGTATGTAGCTTTAGTTTCATATTCTTTCATGTTTCAAAATCAGTCTTGTATCTAGCTTTAAAGAAAGCACTCAAATAAATGCACCACTCCGGCACTAGCCGTATCGAAACTTATATGTTTTATTGCTAGCCCTAAGGCTAGCAACTGGAGAACCTAATCGTGATCCCACCTTAAGGCTTTCGCTGCAACCAGCGGAGTCACAATCATTAATTTACTCGAGTGGAGCCACAGCCGCTGGACCCAACGAGGGAACATAATAATCACAGCCGCTGGACTCAACGAGGGAACTTAATAATTTACATAGTGTCAATCACACTAAAATTGTTCATAGCCTCATTTTGTTAAAAACTATACTCACTTAAGCTGGATTCAAAGAATTCCACTCACGAGAAACTCCTACATCCAGGAATACAGAGAACAACAAAACTGTTTGGCGAAACATACTATTTTCCAAATAGCCAACTACTTATTCAAAATATAATAAACAAGTGTCACATATGTAATCTGGCTAAAACAGAAATAGAAACAAGCCAATGAAAATACCACCGAAACACGAACATTGACGGACATGGCTCAATCGACTCGGCTATTTATACTGATCAAGAATATATATACTTTATAGGGTCGGAGATGCCTCCTTCTGCCTGTTACATACATTTGAACAAAATTATTATACCCTTTTTTGCCCATTTTTAATGGGTATAAAAATCAAACTAATAGAACAAAAAACAATGTTAAATTAATATCAACAATAAAACTGAAATTTATGTTATTATAATAACAATAAGCCTTATAATTTGAACAGCTATGATCTGCAGTTATCAATATAAGCCCATGTAATCGCAATCAAAATTTAGTATTAACCTGAAGTTATTTAAAAAACTCAACTCTCGTTATTTTTCATATCATTTAATTTGTTTCAGCGTTGTCTTTAGTTTTTGAACAGGACATTAATTCGACTCAACAACTAAGTTATTTAATTATATGTATATGTGTATATGTGTAAAGCAGCTCCTACGCACCTCTGCAGTCTCCTCGTTCCACCAGTAAGTTGGGCTATGGTGTCTCCTGTACCGCTTACTAGCCACCATACTACCGCCACCGCTTAAGCTGGTGTGACAGCTGATCTGCCCTGTTACTCGCCTAGCCGGATCGCTCATAAAATTAGTAAATATTTGCGTGAGCTCTCGTTGTACACTGGCCTGTTAAATGATCCAATAGAGAAGAAAATTGGGTCGCGGTCACTCACAGTGTAGTGGTCTCCTATCTGCCATTTTGCTGGATTAAATAGGAAGCTGCTGACATAAGTCAGGTCAATGAATGAATTCTTCCCGCCCTTCCAAATCGGCACATTACCAGATATGTTCCCCATTTCCTGCACAGAATGCGTGAGAAGGTCATGGGCTGCCTCACTGTGATTTATATTCTACTGCAGTAAGCTTATCATGTACATTGTGTACTACTCCTCCTTTGTTTGCCGTGGCAGGGCAGTGCTGGTTTCCGGCCACGTGACTTACCGAATTTCCATTTGCTGCGCAAAGGAAACATTTAGCCAAGTTGATGCTTTCGCGGGCCATGTGTCCACTGTTGCCGCACTTGAGGCACCATCCGCTCCACTGTCCACTGAGAGACTGGCATCTGGCCGCGATATGGCCGATTTCGAGGCACTTGAACCACCTAGTTGGCACATTCTACACACCGACCACGGATTCTTCACTTTACTTGCCTGAAGAACTTTGTCCGCAGCAGCTAGTGGCCCGAAAGCAGGGCGTAGCATTTTATTGACTTAGCACCCACCTCTTGAGCCAAAGCGCGTCTCCAGGCTGACACCAAGTGCTTGGCCACTTTCCTCTCTCAGCTGGCATAAGCTATCAGCCATTGGCATTTTTAGCAGAGAGCAAGAGCAAGTCTCCTTTTGCCTTTTGTCTCAGTTTGTGGATTTTTTTTTATTTTTGACTGCGTGTGACCATCCTCAAAATATCGCTATATGATATGTCACTATTAACCTCTGCGTCTAACCGGCTTGTCCACCGTTTTAGCGCTCTTTCTTGAGTGCTTTACAACAGTCCAGTTCTCTGACTTTTGAAGAGGTTACTTGCTTCCTTTGGAGGTGGTACCTGGTGTCTGGGTCCCTTCGACTAACTACTCTCACATAGGTGTGTATGCAAGCTGCATCCCACACTGCCTGAAGCATCCATGCCCGCTTAGTAGTTGGGTTAAGTGGGTATTGACATATCCAGCGTCCCTTATTCGACGAAACCCATCTCGCTTGCCAGGTTGCCATGCTCGCGTCTCTGGACTCCAAGCGCGCCCTCCTCCTACATTGACCACTTCAAATGGCTGCATACGGCTTTCTCATCCACGGTTCTCAGATCGATGGGAATCATGCCCGAAATGACGAGGGCGGCTTCATCCGACACAAGTAGTGTATGTGTAAGTCTATGTGCATGTGTATGTGTATGCGTATGTGTATGTTTTTTTGTTGTTGTTGTATTAATTCAGTATATTTTTTTCGACTATTAACAAGTTATTTATCTACTAGCATAACAAACACCAATTAAGTAAATTAATATATAAACATACACTTAGCTAACTTAGGTGGTAGTGTTTTGGTGGGGAGAAGGAATAGCAAGCCCAGCGGAACTAGTCACTGAGTCGCATTGACGATGGCTACGCCTAATCCGCTCTGCTCCGAGTCCCCACCACTCTTCGCAACTCTTGCATGACACAAGATGGAATGCTGCAGGCTGCATCCCACGCTCGGTCAGATGTACACATAAGATGCACGAAGTTATCCGTGGTGATCGTCTGGCCATCCGCTCCTGCGAGGCGACGTCTCTGTGCTCGGCGTCCTCAGCAATGTCTTCTCCACACCATGTAGAAAGGAGGGTTGGTACGCTACCGAATCTGTGCAGGTACTGCATGAAACCTCCATGCCCACTCAGTAGCTGGGTTAAGTGGAAATTGACACTTCCGTGCCTACGTTCAATCCAGCGTCTTATATCTGGAATGAGGCGCTGCGTCCAACGTCCCTGAGTTGAGGACTCCCATGGGGTTTGCCAGGCCGTCAGGCTAGTCTGGCCACTAAGCACGCCCTACTTCTTGACTGGCCCACTCTGATGGCTGCATCGACGGCTTTCTCCTCAGCTGCCAATAGGTCGATCAGAATCATGCCCGAGATGACCAGGGTCGCTTCACAATCTCTATATTTTAACCTAACCTAAAGCATCGCACTAAACGGTTCTCACTATTTCACTCACTGTTTAAAATTAAATTTTTTCCGTGCTCTTAAAAAAAAAGTTATAAAGATTTAAATAGAATGTGTTAGTTAATACTTTGTTTTACAAACAATGATAATTTTTACTCTTTGCGCCTGACCTATACAATGAATGTGTATGTCGAAGCAAACTTAGTCAATTTAAACGTAGTAAATCCCAACTATGTACGGTATACACGTACACGTAAGTAAAAAAAAAAATATTTAACCATTTTCTATGGGCTATGTAAATCTGTTCAATGAATACATTGCAAACAAAAAATAAAACATAAGAAATTCAGTGACATATTAATCAGCCCTCTTACACAGAATTAAAATTTATTGATGCAACTGACTGAATTATTGGCATAATCGAATAGAATAGAATCTTTGTAATAATTCATTACTATAAAGGATGGGTGGAAAATCGTTGGATAGAAAGGGGATCGAATGTTGTTAGATATTCTTAGCAATTTCCTATTGTAAATATTTTAATTTATTTCTAGGATATAATAATAAAAGGAACAGCACATACCTGGGTAAAGCAGCACCGGTAACCTTATGTAATTTAAAAAGGTCAACATACTGTGGAAGTTGAACTGACTGTGACAACCAGTCAGTAGTTTGCTCAATAGTCCAATTGTGTACTTCTGATCGCAACCAAGCATTCCACAACTCTTTAACCGAAATATGCATATCATCATTAAAATGAAATGCCTTTTGACGTTTTTCATAGCCAGAATCATACTTTAATTCTTCGCGAAGAAACTATATAAGAGAATAGTAATATTATTAAACTACCAAACTAAAAGCGAAAGAGCAACAACAATTTAAAGCCAGAGCAATCAATATATATATTTTTAAAATTTAGTTCAATGCTATGGCTTTATTAATTACCTATCATCTAACTTTTCCTGAGAAATGCAGTTATTTACATATGCGATAGGTATATGATATACGAATCCGATCCGCACGCTGCGCGCATATAACGCCGACAATACGAAAACTATATTAACGCAGTTCGTCAACTTAATGTGTATAAGCTCTTATGCCTATGCCTATGCCTATGCCTATTCCTATGCCGATGCCGATGCCGATGCCGATGCCGATAATTAGCTTATCTTTTTCATATATATTCAAAACTTTTCCTAAAAAAAAAAACGGTTCAGTCGAGCGCATGCTACACTATAATGCCCTGGACAATTATCTATAGTAAAAGTATTTTGATAATTATTACTATTAGGTAATTATGCTATTAATAGCAACCACTCAAAACAGAGGCAAATTTTAAGGTCTAGTTTAAAAAATCATACTCGATGAAAAGCTGACTGCTACGTCACATCATTTACAAATTCATGTATCGCATTCGATCGGTATCTCGCTCGGACACATGTGTTGGCCCCTAAGCGCAACGATTCAATGGAAAAATTTATATTCTTCCATTTCTGATTATCTTTCTTATTTATAAACCGATCTTGATGAAACTATCAGCATGGCTTCTCAATTTAGAAGAATCTACGTTAAGAAATGAGGCCATAATTAGTAATTAATGAATTTGCTGTGGAGGGGTGCTGTGCTGTGCAAACAGTATGTAACAGGCAGAAGGAGGCAGACCCTAAAAAGTATATATATTCTTGATCAGTATCAACAGCCGAGTCGATAGAGCCATGTCCGTCTGTCCGTTAGTCTGTATGAACGCGTCGATCTCAGCAATTATAAGAGCTAGATACACGAAATTTGGCACCACGGTTCGTGTATAAACTCCTTTCACTAGTTCAATGGTTAAACCCCATTATTTTCGAAAAACTGATTTTTGTAAACTTATTACTCTAATTTTAAATACTGACTGGTCTCCACTGTACGCTTGTACTGACACAAACATTGCCTCTTCTCTTTTTTATAATATTTTAAATTCGCTCTTTGAGCAGTGTGTGCCCCGTAAGTCCCCTGTGAGGTCTAATAGACCTCCATGGCTCTCGCGAGAGCTAACAATGTTAAAAAATGTGAAATCTCGATATTATAAAAGATATAAGGGGTCGGGAAATCCTTCTGATTTTTCGCAATATGTCGTTGCCAGATCAAACTTTATTACTCTTAACTCGCGTTGTTACAATGATTATTTGAATCGTTGTCGATTTCAATTTGCCCAAAATCCTAGGCAGTTCTATAATTTTGTTATTATGAAACGTAAATCTTCCTCTTTACCTTCTTCAGGCAGCGGCCCATTTGTTTGCAGACTTCTTCCAATCTACGTATTCAACTAATAACTCTGAAAGTTCGTTACTTAAAGAACTAAATTCAATCAAGCCTTATTATTGGGTATTGTGCTGTTTCTCTATGTAGACCAGTGCATTCTCTTTTTTGTACTCTCGGTTAGCTCCCGCTCTTTCCCATCCATTTGGAAGGAATCATTTATTCTTCCTAAAAAGGGATCTAAATTTGTGGTCAAAAATTATAGAGGTATCTCCAAATCGTCCGCTATACCTAAGGTGTTTGAGAAAATTATTACATATCAACTACAACACTTATGTAGCTCTACTACCACTAACCTACTGGAACTTTCTTCATTAGTGATCAGAGGATTTCAGAACAAAATGCAACGATGTCATATACACTGACTTCAGTAAGGCCTTGACTCTGTCAATCACTGTCTCCTGCTTAACAAACTTCATCTAATCGGTTTTCCACATAAACTTCTTCTGTGGATCTCCGAATATCTTAATTAATTCATCTCTTTCTAAGCCCGTCTTTGTAACTTCTGGCGTTCCTCAGGGCAGCCATCTTGGTCTTCTACTATTTAATCTCTTCATTAATGATCTTCCTTCTATTTTCAAACACTCTAGTATATTAATGTACGCCGATGATGTGAAGCTTTGTTTAACATACAATGACATCAACTCTTATAATATTTTACAAGCAGATCTGGATTCCTTTTTTGCTTGGTGTAATGCTTATTTGTTAAAATTAAACTGTTCAAAGTATAAGGACCAGGCCTAATATTTTTATTTACACGCTTGATCGGATGCCTCTTGAGAGCTTAAATCATGTAAAGGATTTAGGGATTCTTCTAGATCATAAATTGAAATTTGATTTTCGTATCTCATATGTCAATAAGGGAACTCAAGTACTTGGGTTCATCAAACGATGTTCTAAGGAATTTGACGACCCTTATACGATAAATTCACTTTATACTTCTCTTGTTCGGCCAATTCTTGAATACTGATCTTGTGTATGGTCTCCCGAATATCCGGTACACCAGGACAGAATGGAGTTTGTTCAAAAGAAATATTTACTTTTCGCGTCGTGGCTTTAACTGGGTTTCTGGTATTGACCTGCCCTCTTACTCTAGTAGACTTTTCCTAATTAACCTTCCGTCCCTAACTAATCATAGAATCATGCTGGGTGTCTTGTATATTGTTAAATTAATTAATGGGGAAATAGACTCCTGTGTTTTATTAAATAAAATTAATTTTTCTATTCCTTCTAGGCGTACACGCAACTTCACTCCTCTTGCTCTTAACACTTGTACTACTCTACTAACTATGCTTTGCATGCACCTTTTCGAGTACTCTGTGCTGTTTACAACAGACTTTATCGTGTATTCAACTTAGAGTCCAGTCTTCCTACTATCAAGTTTTTCATTCTTAACTCTTTAGCTAGTATAAACTAACACTCATTTTAATACTTCTTGATCTGATTGGGTTTACCCCAGACTTAACCTTAAACTCAATTTTAATTTAAATCTAATTTTAATCTAAATTATAATTGTAATATAAATAATTTAATTCATTTAAACTTTATTGTTGTATTGGGTCGACTGCCATTAGTCGACGTTAAATAAATACTATGGTATACGCAGATCAAGTTTATCTTTAAATTTTTTTTTTTTTATTTTTTTTGTAAGCACCTGCCAAATTAGAAGTATCTACGTTTAGAAATGTGACAGATATTTTTTTTTCATGCGGGGAGGTTGAAAGGTATCGAAAATCTAGCATAATCTAGGTATACATGAACCTCCTCCGCCTCCCTAACCAAAATTAATCGCGCCGGTCGTGCAATAAAGAATTGCTGCTAAACATCTGGTGGACTTAGTTGGACATTGCCTTAGTATCAGTTCATCTTGGATTCCCCTTTTTGGATATCTCTTGGAACTGGAAATGCCAAAGAAAGTTGCGTCGGCAATTAAGAGTCCAGAACAGCAGGTACTGTGCTAAATATTGAAAGCACAACAACCACAAATTGCATTGGTTGTGCTAATAAAGCCAGCGCTTTCAATTCTTGGTAAATATGTAAAGTAGTTGTGCATATAATATTTATATGCATGCACTAAGTACCGCTTTGGAGTTCTTGTTGCCTTATGATATTTATTGTGCAATTAGTGCAGTGAGCGGCTGTTAAATTAGAAGCATTATTAATTGCTTTATCAATTTCCCTTCGCTCAGTCGTTCAGATGATGATCAGATGATCAAGTCTGAGGTTTCGCAAGTCCTGAAAGGGGCAGGTTTCGAACTAACCAAATGGTTTTCGAATTCTCCTGAGCACTAGGCGGGTTGTGGTTGCCAAATGAAGACGTCTTTCAATTTAAGATAGATGATTCACTTATGGGTCTTAGAGCTACTAAACGGAACATTCTTTCGGTTTCTTCGCGATTATTTGTTTTGCTTGGCCTGTTAAGCTCTCTGATTATCAAGGTAAAGATCCTGATCCAAGAGCTCTGGCTTCAAAAGGTAGACTGAGATGAGTCTATCCGTCTGAGCTTAGACAATTCGTCATATTGCAGAAGGTTTGTTTCCTTGTTGACATCTAAGTCCAAAGAAGCCCCCCCTCAAGACTAAGACCCTTCCTAGAGTTGATTTGTGCGCGGCTCACCTTCGCAGACCTCAGAAATCTTATAAGATTAGCAAATGAACGGAATGTTGTTTGATCTGATTTTGAAGTCACGCTTTATTGGATTTAGTCACATCCTTCTTCCTTGGAAACATTTGTGTCGAACCGGATGGCTGAAATCCAAGAGTGGATAGAGAAGGCTGAATGGCGCCATGTAACGACAAAGCAGAACCCAGCAGATATCGTTTCGAGAGGCCGCGATGTTGAATTAATTACATCGATTTGGTTTGATGGTTCTTCATTTCTGAGGGCACCAAGAGATTTCTGACAGTTATGGTAGGCTACCCAGATCTCTTGGAAACGATCGAGAGTGTTCGCATATGTGTTCCGTTTCATTAAGAAATGTAAGAACAAAAATTAAGTTTTTTAAAAAATACTTACGGCACAAGAAAGAAAAGAAGCTATTGAAAAAATAGTCTAAGTTATCAAATAAGTTGAATTCAAAGATGAAATAGATAGGGTTCGAAAAGGCATAGCCTACAGCCCCTCAATTCGTTTATACATGAGTCTAACGGATCTTGGTGCTCCTTTAAGATGTTGCGAGTGGGAGGACGACTTGCAAATGCTCCTATTTCATATGATGCTAAGTTTCCGATGCTCCTTCCTAAAAGCTCGTAATTCGCTAGAAGCTATGTTAGATACCGGCATTTAACGAATTGTCATGCTGGTCCAAGAGCGCTCGAGAGACTTCTACGTTAGCGAATTTGGTTAGTAAACGCTCTAGATGTCTGTCATTAGATAGTGAGATCGAGCATCCCTTGCTTCAAATGCAAGCCTCGTCTGCTAACACAAATAATGGGTAATTTTCCAGCAGACTGACTCCAAGCACTCCGCCTATTCTCTATTTGCGGGGTTGAATTTTGTGACCCAATTAGCACGAATGCGTGGAAAGCCGTCCTATAAATCGTATCTCGCAATATTTGTTTGCTCGCCTCCAAAGCGGATCACTTAGAACATGTTTTCGATTTAATGACTAACACAGTTTTAATGGCTTTGCAAAGCTTCGTCGGCCGTCGAGGAGACCCATTGACCGCGATGCCAGCAGGAGAGGCTTCGGACCAGCAGGGCTTGACCTGCTTTAGTCGATGGCGAGCTGTCTCGTCGCTCAGGCGACAGTTCTTTCGGCGATGCACCAAGGAGTACATCATGGGATTCCAAGCCAGGAGCAAGTGGCACCATCGCATGCCAGACATCGTCGTTGGAGAGCTGGTGGTCATCGCGGAGGACAGTCTGCCGCCCCAGAGTTGGCTGGTCGGCAGAGTGATGGCGGCACACAAGGGACCGGATCAGTTTTCAAGAGACCGATCCACAATCTGGCGCGGCTTGCAGTTGAATGAAGCCCACTGCTTCATGGGAGACGATGTCGCCGCACTTCGGCGTGTTTTATTTTTAATTGTTTGATATTATTTTCGCAGTTAAGTTAGGAGTTGCAATGCATGGACTCTAGTGGTAGTTAGGTTTAGGGTGAAGCGAGAGCGCAATAAAGCTTTCGTCATTCGCTCTGAGAGCGAATTCGTCTTGCTTCGCCACCACAGGTTAAGCTAGGCTTAAGAAAAAATTGAAGTCAGTTGTCGAAATATAGTTGAAATACGCACAATCGCAGCACAATTACTTTAGAAGTCACCGATCTATTTTTATACCCTGTGCCCATTAAAAATGGGCAAAAAAAGGGTATAATAATTTTGTGCAAATGTATGTAACAGGCAGAAGGAGGCATCTCCGACCCTATAAAGTATATATATTCTTAATCAGTATCAATAGCCGAGTCGATTGAGCCATGTCCGTCTGTCTGTCCGTCTGTCCGTCCGTCCGTCTGTCCGTCTGTCTGTATGAACGCGTCGATCTCAGCAACTATAAGAGCTAGAGACACAAAATTTGGCATGAAGGTTCCTGTATACCCTCTCCAGATCGAGTTTATGTTAGATTTTCGATATCTTTCCCCCCACCCCCCGCAATTCAAAAAAAACGTATTATGGCCACATTTCTCAACGTAGGCACTTCTAACTTAACACGTGCGTTAAGAATGATATATAGAAGGAACGCTAAAAGTTTCATCAAGATCGGTTTGTAAATAAGACAGATAATCAGCAATAAAATTTATTTTTCCACGGAATCGTTGAGCAGCAGGCAGCACATGTGTGCGAGCGAGACAGCGAACGACTGTGATACATGCGTCTGCTTACCATGTGTGCTTATTTGTGCGAGCGAGATAGCGAACTACTACGACACAAGCATAAGTAAATTAAGTGTCGTAACACTCAGCTTTTGATTGAATATGTTTACATATGTGAAAGCTTGCTCCTATAAGCATATAAAGAATTCATAGGCTTCTTTAATAAACACCTGCTATGTTCTTACTTCAATTATAATCACAAACACTTAATTTAGAAAACTGCACAGGGTTTTATACTGTCGCGCGCGCTCGACTGATCCGCTTGTTAAAGTTAATAAAGTAATATTAACACTGCATAAAAACTCTTATGAATTTTCAAATAGAATTATTATTTCTGAGTCGAATTTTTGTAAATTTTCCCAATGCTTTTTTGTTCTCTCTTGATATATTACATTCAAACTTTTCAATTCTATATATTTACTAACTAATTTGAAGCCTGAAGTATTTACTTACGTCATCCGATTCGCTCAAGTCAATATTTCCATTATCGTCGTCATCTAACTGACGATGTAAACTGGCAATAGCTTCCATTCCGAGCCGATCCTGCATATTTCCATTATAGCACTCAAAATCGTCCACATTACAATTAGTTTCAGGAGAACCGCTGTTAACGGAACCTAGGAATAAAGAATTAAAACAATATTTTTAATCTCCATAAACTAATTTATTAATGGTGACTGACTAGTTGACAATCATCCCTCAGATCTTCCGATAAACTTGATGTCTACAGTTTTCAAAACATTGAAATCAAGGCAGAGCGTCGCTTTAAAGTACTGTCCTGAATAAAATGGACCTGCTGATTCCAGTAATCGAATATACTCTGCTTGCCAGAAACGCAGATGATACTATATTCTTAGTCAACTCTGTCAAGCAGTTCCTCGCCATATTCAGTTCATGGATCGGTTTACAAGAATTTGTAAATCTCAGGGAGGAGAATCCAAAATTAATTCTTAACAGAGCAAACTCTTGCTTTTGTATACATACTCCATTAATAGCAGATTTACATAAGCACACATCGTAGAAATTCGCTATCACGCTCACATGTGCTGACTGCAAATAGCAAAGTGTAAGCGATATAATGCAAAATTTTTCAGGATTGCATTTTTCTAGATAGGGTATTCAGGAACTATCATGACAAATTTGAAGTCTCTACCTCTTATGAATTTTAATGCGCACAGGTTAAGTGTTTTGGAGTGATTAAATAACAGCAGAAAAACGCTAAAAAGCATTATAAATCTGGGCAACTCCACTCACCTGACAAGCGACAGCCAAAGAGCAAGTTTTTGCTGTCTGGCACTGTCATGTTTTGGAGCTCGCAGTGCTGTTCGCCTGCAAACGGTATAAAAAAAATTTCTACAACTTGTCAACTTCTGCAACAATACTATTGCAACACCGGCAAGCTCCAGCACCAATACAAATGCAAGTCTCAAAAGGCAGGCCGGATTAGATCGCTACATTCAAATAAAGAAAAAAAGAAGACAGCACAATATAATGCCAACTTAAAAAAATAATCGGTGAAAGCTCAAATCAATTAGAAAGTATGACCCTCAACAATCAGGTTGCCTTGCAGCCTGAAAATACAAACGATCAGCCAACTGATGTTTTCAAGGAGATTAAAAGAAGCCAAGACCTCCGCCGATAGACATCCGAAAGAAGAGCTCTAACGCTCTACTTAACAAGGCTGTCGAGCCTAAAGCACTCAGCACTTCCCAAACGACAAAGTAGTCAATATTATTGATCTCTTTTAAAATGCTCCAAAAACAGGCCTAAAATAGACATCTCCTAGAACATCACAAGTAATTCAAGCGGAGCCGAATATGGTAACGTTCAGCCGCCCACGGATCAGTCACAATAGTATTTATTGTAAAAAAAGTGATGAATTTAATGGCATGAGAAAAAGTATGCAAATTTCATGACAAATCAAAAACAAATTCTTCTATGTTAATATATCTGTGGAAAGCCAACGGCTTTTCCCGACCAAAACTTGATTGGCGTAAGGTTGCTTGTAAAGACTCACCTCACAAGCAAATACAAGTACGCGTAAGATTGAGTAATGGAAATCACACCTTTGCCGCAGTCTACTGTCCGCCTCGCTTTACAAACTACTATAATGGCAAACAATAATGAATTTTGTGCATAACTATGAAAGCGCTATGAAAAGTTATTAAGGGTGTATAAAAAGCAATAGCTCTCCGCTGATAACATCAGTTCAGTTTGTGTGTGTTTGCATTTCTGAGAGGCCAGTGTGCAATTTAACGTAACTTAATCCACATAACAGTGCCTGCGACCGAAATTTAGTGCATCAGTTGAGTATTTTCGCTTTGCAAAGTGGTATGTGCTATGTGCTCAAATATCCACTAAGCAAAAAAAATTGCTACCAACACTTCTATTTAAAAATGTAATATTTTTGTTTTGTATTTTACGAAAGACAAGTGAAAGGAGCACACGCTTTTCTCTTACGCAATACCAGTCGAATAGCAACCATAGGTTTTGGACAATGTCGTCCGCATATTGACTCAATAAAAGAGCTGCTGGATTGTATCTATTACCGATAACTTAAGCCAAACTGGTGTGACTTTATGCTAATTGTAGGACAGTTCCATACCACAGCAAATCCAAAGCAGCGGTAGTTTCATCAAGATCAGTTTAAAAACAAAAAAGATATTCAGAAAAGAAATAAAAGTAATTTTTCCATTGAATCTCTGCGCTTTGCACATGTGTGCGAGCGAGACAGCGAACGAATGCGGTACGTGTTTATATATATTAAAAAAAAACTTACTCCTATGAGCATGCAAATAATTAATTTCCTATTTTATAATTAAACTGAATTGCCTGATTGTCCGCTTGTTTCGTTTAATTTTTCACAAATCAATAAAGGTGTTGCATGAATGAAAGTACTTGTTGTGTGAATTTTGAAGAATGTATTTTAAAACATTCAAGGGCATGCAAGGATGTAAAAGCCTCAACAAAGTTTAAGATAGTCACAGTCGGTAAGCAAACCGAGTTACTTTGCTGGAATAGATTGAATTGCAGGTGTTCTACCTACGCATAGTCAATTGTATTGGTTACCCCACTTCGCCCCACCACCAGCCATTAGTCTAAATAATCACATCAACCCTGCTACACAAACTGTTGCCACACGAACTTTCACAAGACTCCTAACATGTTAATAAAACTACTATATTCACAACATATAGAAAAAATTACTTTTCCAACAAAAATATATTCATTACTTCACACTTATCTACATACATAGGTATAGATAAAGCTATAAATTTCTGATTTATTTTGTAATAATAAGCTTATAATCTATTTTCAAACTGGAAAAAAATTAAAAAAAGGAATAAAGAAAAAAAAAATAATAATAATATATATTATCGCTAATTATTAAAAGCCACTGCGATTTGCATGAAGCTTCCGTCAATATCGACATACATATATCCATGGACAGAGGCATTTCAATATTTGATTTCGTCGATTGCTTGAAAGAATAAATACAACGAGCATGCATTGGCATACACGTTGCCAAACCCCAATGCTACAGAGACCATGATTGTGCGTATCTATTGAATACACATACAGAAACGAAACGCGAGCGCATGCGACATAAGACGTGCGTTCCATTCTGCGGTCTATTCCACACTGTCTAGGGATTTTCGATTTGAATTCAATGAATAATCGATTAAATGCCAAAATAGTCGCATTACTAATTTCATATTCGCGTGCAAACCAAAGAGCTATTTATCATGGTGCCGAAAATTAGTAAAATTTGGAAATATTACAAAATCGACGAAGTAATAGTGCAGAGCCTTCAGTTGTCAAACTGAAGCTATCGCAAAGAGATGATAGCATTGAAAGCAGCAGAGACGAAGTCCAAAAGGTAGAATTTGATTTGTGGGCCCTCCACAAATCGCTGGCACATAAGCGCCGTAGAAAAAATAGCGAAATCTCTTCATAGCTTGTCAATATTGTTTCTTGGTAGGAAAATCGGGCCAAACAGATCGCCTTTTCTTAAAGGGGGGTGCCACTGCAACCGAAAACTACTACTGTTCAGTTCCCTATTAAATAAACAAAATCATGCATGATTTTTTATGTATTTACTATTTATTGTTGGTGTAAAATGGCATTCGAATTACATTTTATCTTGTGAATCGCGATATTTGGCTCATATTAAAAAAATAATTTGATTAATCGATTACTTTCGATAAATCGCGAATAGTTGCGATAAATAATCGCCAAAAATTGATTAATCTTATGATTCAAATGATCGATTAATTAATTTTTTTTGTCCTCTCCAACACTGTCAGCTCTTGCGACGATGCGATTAAAAATGGTTCAAAAAGATATCTGAACTGGTACTTAACTGGTTCGATTATATGAACAACTTGAAATTTTTTGCTCACTCTTTGCTGTTTTGTAATTGGGCTAAAATGTCAAAAGCAAAATTTTCGAGAAATGAAAAGTTCAACGAAAACCACAAAGCTTATTGATATCCGCCACCACGCCGCCACAAAAAAAACATTTGGCTGCGATGGGCGCATTTTCCGAAAAGAATAAGTTGACTCAAATCACTGGCAATGAGAATTACGCTGATTTAAGTGAAGCTGACGAGTTAGATAGCATTGATAGATATTGATAGTACTCATAACTTTGTTTAAGACATGAAATAATCTTCCCTTTTAATGCAGATCATTTTTAGACTCTGTACTTTAAAAAAGTACATAGTCTTCTAAGTTTGACGAAAGCGATTTGTGCGTAACAGGCAGAAGGAGTCATCTCCGACCCTATAAAGTATATATTCTTGATCAGCATCAACAGCCGAGACGATATAGCCATGTCCGTCTGTCCGTCCGTATGAACACCTAGATCTCAGAAACTATAAGAGCTAGAGTTACCAAATTTGGTGACAACAGATGAAGGCAGATGAAGTTTGTTTTAGATTTTTGCCACGCCCACTTCCGCCCCTGCAAATCGAAAAAAACGTATTATAAGAGCTACAGACTTGCCACACTTGGCAGATTTGGTTCACATTGAGTGTGCCCACGTGCGTACGTTTTCCAAAATTTTCATCACGATCAAACAATAAACAAAGGAGATTTTACGGAATGAATGACCAACAAATTCATAAGGGCTGAGCAGCATTAGAGCAACAACAACGGCAAGACTCGCTACGAGTGCGCGGGTTCAAATCTCGCTGCTGACAATTTAAATTTGAGTTTTATTTTTCAATTATTAATTAATTATTGTTATTTTATTTAAATATATTTTATAAATTCTGCATAATTTGTCAGAAAATAGCAAAATCTTTAAGAAATATAAATAATAAAATTTAGTTAGAAATTCGAATTTATGTACATATTTGTCAAATGCTAAAATTCATGCTGCATAAGTATTGAGATTGCTGCCTGCGAACCTTTTAAGTCAGTAGCTCAACTTAGAAGACGTGGGATTTGCAAGCGAGAGGTCTGGGGTTCCAAACTACACCGTCAGCTTATAATTTTCTTTTTTTAATTTTTGCCACGCCTCCTTCTATTTTGGGTCCTCACGAAAAGTACAGAGTCTCCCACTGTCGACTGCGGTCGACTGTAGTCTTACCCTCCTTCAGTTGTAATTTTATCTTAAATACATACATATACATATATTTGTTGAAAACGAAAATTTAATTGAACAATGTTAGCATTTTTTAGCAACTTTTTTCCCCCAAATCTATCAATTTTTATACCCTGTACAGGGATATATTAACTTTGTGAAAAAATGTCCGTCTGTCTGACTGTCCGTCTGTATGAGCGCGTCGATCTCAGCAACTATAAGAGCTAGAGACTCAAAATTTGGCATCAAGGTTCCTGTATACCATACGCAGATCAAGTTTGTTTCAAATTTTGGATACCTCCCCCACTTCCTACGCAATTTGAAAAAAACTAACACATTTTTCAACGTAGACACTTCTTACTTAACAGGTGATGTAAGAATATCATATAGAAGCAATTCTGAAAGTTTTATTAAGATCGGTTTATAAATAAGAAAGAAAATCAGAAAAGAAATTAAAGTAATTATACCCTGTGCCCAATAAAAATGGGCAAAAACGGTTTAATAATTTTGTTTTTCCATTGAATCGTAAATGAAGTGACGTAACACTCAGCTGTACGCATGTACGCATATGCAAAAGTTTGATGCTATAAGCATGCAAAAAATTCGTATGCTTAATGAGTTTCAATAGACTATTATTTAAACACCTGTTATGTTCTTACTTCTGTTATAATCAAAATACTTAATTTAGAAAACTGCACAGGGTATTATACTGTCGCGCGCGCTCGACTGATCCGCTTTCTTAAATATGAACTTTATTTAGATCTGGGCGGGAAAATCTTAATGAAGTTGCAACCGTGGTTGTATTATAATACTTCATTTTTGTCTGTATGATAATTTAGCTCATGTTAGGTATGCTGGATATACACACCGAATAAAAGACTTAATATCTAAGGTTCACTAATCACCAAATTACATTGGCCTTGGACGATAAATGTAATAACTTAAAGTTAATTAATGAGTCTTCTAGGCCCTCTGAACAAATTAGTATTCCGATGCTTACTTTTTCAGGATACATTACCATGCCTGTCCATCCTGTGCACCTTTGTCCAATTACTCGTACGGATAGTGATAGCTGTCCTGCTTACAACGATGTCTCTAGTTTTCAACAGCCATTGGCAGTACCTTTTTAATCTTATAATTGTAAGACTGAAATTTTCATAAGTACACACCTAGACACATAGATAAGGAGTTTTTCACACCACCTACATGGGATAAGAAGAATACACCATGTGCAGCGTGACCTAAACAATATAGCATATGCCCAGGCATAGCCAAATTTCATAACTTTCTTATCAACGTTATTTGACGAAAATAAGAATAGGAAAAGCGCTGGATAATGTGTATTGAGTCAAAGTCAAAAAGTAACCGACTTAACAGCCCGCGCATATGAGGTATTACGTTCAGTCATTCAAGTTTTGAAGAAAGAACAATTCGGTTATGCAGTTCATTCGTTCAATTCTCCTGCTCTTCCCATATTTTACTTCGTCCAAGTCCATTTATATTTCGTAACGATTAGATACAACACTATCAATGTCGTCCTGAAATTTTGTATAAACGAGGCGCGGATCTGAGTCGATATCGCCATATATGGCTGTTTCAATGCTAAATAGTTTGCTTTGTTATTTATTATTTATAAGTTATTTTAATGAAACAGTGCAACTATTTTTTAAAATTGGGTTGGGCCAGACAGAATATTTGTCTATATACATGTATACATCTCTACCTTAACCATATACTGTATACTGTTGACTATATTTCAAATTCGGACTCTTTACCTCCTAAAGTCAACTCGGGTGTTAATAATGATCAATATAAGAATACTTTATATATTTGGAAATATCTTCTTTTGCCGGTGGCATAAATGTGCACAAATCTATTATACCGTTATATCATATACAATATATTACACCCATCATCGATGGTGTATAACAATTCAGATCAACGATATCCACATATCCAAGAAAAAAATTTTTTCAGCGCTGCTTGCTGCGCTCTGCTGAACGCTCTTCACTCAGCGTTTACTCTATTGTATGCTTAATGATAAAGCATTCTCAGCTGGTTTCTATCAGTTTGCCCGCACATGCAGTGTATGCACATGTCCGCTAAAATCAATAACAATAACGAAAAGTAAATTTGAATTTAAAAAACAAGCGGATAACTGAAAGAGAGTAAGGCTACAGTCGACCGCACTTGACTGTGGGAGAATTAAGAATTATTTATGATTAACTTTAATAAATACAATTTTATATATGTAACTTTGTCGCCGTATAGAAATGTACACTTTAATGCAATTCTCTCTCACTTGCACAATGTTGTCACAAGCATTCATAAATGAAAACGAGGCGCATGTAACAGTTTAGTACCCTGAATCAGTATTTACAACTGAAAGAGGGTAAGGCTAAAGTCGACCACAGTCGACATTGGGAGACTCTGTACTACTCGGGAAAAGCAAATCTACGCATATAAAACATTGTACAGAAAGCAAAACCAATCGATAGGGCATTGCCACCGCCAAATCACCCCGCATGCCGAAAAAATCTCGAGCGTAAATCCTATGCCCTCTAAGTTGAACTACTGCTTAATAACGTTCGAGGACGGCAATCTCAATACTTATGCAGCACGATTTTTAGCATTTGTCATATATGTACATAAATACGAGCTTTTAACTAAATTTGATTATTTCTATTTCTTTAATTTTTGCTACTTTCTGTCATCATTTGTCAGAAAGAATTTATAATATAAATATAAATAAAATAAAAATAATTAATTAATAATTGAAAAATAAAACTCAAATTTGTAATTGTCGCAGCGTTTCTTGTTGTTGTTGTTGCTCTAATGCTGCTGCAGTGGCCATGAACTTCATGATCACTCATTCCTTAAAATCTCCTTTGTTTATGGTCCGATCGTGTTTTCGAAAAACGTCCGCACGCGGGCACACTCAATGTATGCCAAATTTGCAAGTGTGCCAAGTCTGTAGCTCATATAATACGTTATTTTTTATTTGCGGTGGCGGAAGGAGGCGTGACAACAATCTAAAACAAACTTGATCTGCCTGCACACTATGGAAGTGTTGTCACCAAATTTGGTAACTCTAGCTCTTATAGTCTCTGAGATCTAGGTGTTCATACGGACGGGCAGACGGACTTGGCTATATCGACTCGGCTGTGGATGCTGATCAAGTGTATATATACTTTATACAGTAGGCGATGTCTCATTCTGCCTGTTACGCACAAAATACTATGTACTTTTTGTATGGAGTCTAAAAAAAAAAATAATCAAATAAAGCTACTTTAACTTCATCAGGACATGAATATTTATAAAAGAGATTGTAATGGTCTCTTTTCGGGCTGTGAGTTTAGCCGCAGCCTGATATGCTGGAAGAGTCACGAAGTTTTATAAGAGTTCACTATTATGATGAATGGTGCTACCAATAAAACCAATTTTCTGTTTGTACGGTATTACATTCGCTTCCGGCATTCAAAAACAATAGTTTTTGAAACTAAAGCAACTTTGTTTCTTCTTAGCTTAGTTTTAGAAATGTTTTGAAATAGAAACCACACGGTCACAGAAATAGCACAATTTCAAAATGTCATAGTTCATAAAAAATTAGCTTTTAAGTAATAATTACTTAACAAATTTAATATTTATTTGAGTAACCACAAGCTTCTGACATTTCTCCTTCGGAGTTCCAAGCTTCTTGGACACCTGTCCACAAATCGTCAAAATTAGCTTATTTTCTTCTCGATGACTGTTACATCAGTCCATAGGCTTTTTATGGGATTAAAGTCAGGGCTTTGAGCAGGTTACTCCACAACTTCGATGGATTTGTCCTTCAACCGCTTTTTAACGACTCGAGATGTGTGCTTTGGGTCGTTATCGTGTTGGAATGTCCATTTTACAGGAATATCCTCAAAAGTAAATGGTTGCATTTAATTTTTGAGAATGTCCACATACATGATTTGCCATTTATTTATTTTAGTTTCATCGCTCCATAGCACATTTTTCCAATAATTTAGACTCTTATCCCGGTGGGCCCGTGCGGAACTCAATCTTTGCTTGATGTTGCGATTTGACAGTCGTGACTTTTTCCTGCTGATGCGTTCAAAATCGAAGCTTCGACTAGTCTTCTAGTCACTTGTTTTCTTGATACATTTGTGCCACATTCCTCATTTATTTCCTTCATAATCTCTCGAAAGGATTGCTCTTGCTCTTTCGCACTATGATCCTATTCGTACAAGAATTCGTTTATAGTTTCTTTGGCCTACGATTTTTTTTATCTGTCAAAATGGTTAGGCTTAACTTGACTAATTTAAAATCATTATAGACCATGTATCTGGAACATTCCATTATTTCGGCAATTTCAATCAATTAAATTTCCAGATTCACTTAGTGTGAATATAATCTTCCTTTGTTCGACCGAGCAATGCGTTCCACGGCCCATTTTAGTATATATTTGATTAATTATATGGTACCAAAATATTTAAAATCACCAAAAAAAATAATTTTTTTAGTCCAAATTTGTTGTTGCTTTATCATAATGTGCTATTTCTATGACCATGCAAAATAATCGTTCTAGAACGAAAATTAAGCATAAAACAAAAAAGAAAAATGATAACTGTAATTTGTTTGTATACCACGTGGAAGACAGCAATAAGCGTTTGAGAAATTTTAAGAACCGAATGTAAAATATTATGCAAATGATCGATCGAAATATTCTGTTAGGGTTTGTGCTATTTATAGAACCATAGCTGTATATACAGCATGCATGAAAAAGACAAACAACAATAAGCATTAAACATCAATTTTGTTCTATTTGCAGAAAAGTTATCAAATTTTTAATTTTTGGGAGCTCATCACAGCTGATATACACTGCCGATCAACCAAATAGATTAGTATATATTTTGAAAGACCGTATTTTTTTATTATGAACCATTTAATTGTTAAGTAAGTAAAAAGAAGAAAGATCAGCTTTCAATTAGCTGGTATATCTTTAAAAAAAAATTAGATCACTTTTTATAGCTCAATCAAATAGACTCAAGGTCTTATATTTAATATAAATAACAATTTTATTTAAAAACATAGTATCAAATAAGTTGTTATAATGCTTTAAGGTTAATTAATAATGTGTATAACCACCTTTATTTAAAATTACTTCAAAGATTCGACCAGGGATTGAGTCGTAGGGTAGTCCTCAAAGATTTTTCGCGAAGCCCTCTCCGCAAATTTTCCATAATATTGAGTCAGAAGAGCTCAGAGGCCATTCCATTAAGTTCACATTTTGGTCAAATATCCACTTCTTTACTACTCGAGCAGTGTGGATTGGGGCATTATCCTGTTGATAATAGCTCAAAAAGATTTACAAAATATGAGAATGCATTTTGGAGTAGCTCATTGTATTTAATTGCATTCATCTTCGATAAAACGAATTGAATATAAAATGAATAATAGGATATGGCATCCTACAACATTTTACCCCCCAAGGTAAATCCATCTGGTCCATTTAAATTGAAGCGTTTTTCATTGGTCCATGCCATGTGACTCCTAGCAAAAATACAGCAAGCTTCCCTACGAATGTCGGTAAGCGATGGTTAGTTTTAATCTCTTTAGATGTTTCGCCTTGAGGATTACAAATTTTGTCGAATTGTGGCTGCTGTACACTTTGTGGCTGCGCTCCTCGCAAGGCGTAAGTGCGCTCCTGGTGAGATTGTTCATATTTTTTCCGTAAGTCGATGTATTTCTTATAAAATGACAAACAGACTAACTTCTAGAAATTTTTTGGACAATTTGTCTAGTTGAAAGATTGTTTTCTCGGTAAGCCAATATTTTGCCCCTTTCTTCCAAAGGTAGTGCTGGACCTTGACCCATTCTGTGTTAAATTATTTAACTTTTAACTTGCACAGCAAACCAGAAACTAAAACTACAGCTCCTGAGTCCATTGGGATGATCGCTTAATAAGCTCATTTTTTCGGCATATGCAAAGCAAAATCAAAATATATAATAACTGTAAATTTTTTTGCTTTAGATTTAATTTTTTGCAGCAAACGTATTTACAAGTATGTAAGCAATAAACAGAACTGCATATCTGCCATATAAATTAACATGACCAGGAAAATAGAAGAATTTAAATGGCTACTAGACAACTCCAATTCAGTGGTCATTTGAATGCCAATGATATGGTTTACCTTCATTGTTAATTCTAATGGATAGTGTGTATCGTTCTGACCAAGATGATTATGGAGGACAAAATATGAAATCCAATTCGGTGCATATGGTTTACCCCCTTTAAGATTGGTACAAGAGAACAAATACTACCTGAATACATTAAGTATAATAATTTACGGTAAATTATGTCGCTGTAACGATAGCAGGTGATCTAAGCCACATGCGTGCTGAAAGTCGACTACCAGACTCCATTAACTCGTTCTGTTTGATCTTGGAAATTATATTGCTTTCAACAATACAAATATACAATATTTGGGAATATTAAATATGATGAAAATCAAGCTCAGCAATTAAACTATATAGGAAAATTTAACACTGATTAGTAATAATGCTTAGTTTAGGTATAAGAAGAAGACAGAAGTCATAAATTCAAATTAATTTAAACATTAATGACCTCTTGTTCCATACGCAGTTAACAAAAATATATGGTAGTCGAAAAAGTCTTTTCGTATTGTGCCATACCATATGGTGTTGGAAGGGTGACATTTTAAGCTTCATTTAATTTAAAAATTTAAATTCGGAGAAGTTGAAAAAAAGTTACAGCTGTTAAAAAATGAGTGAAAATAAAGAAAAAATTCGATATATTTTGAAATTTTTTTTATAAAAAAGGGAAAAATGCTACGTAAGCCACCAATTAAATTTGTGAAGTTTACGGAGACGATGCTGTATCAGTTCGTGTAGCACAACAATAGTTCGCTCGCTTCCGTTCTGGAAATTTCGATGTGAAAGATGCACCTCGCTCTTGTCGACCTATCGTTGAAAAAGTCCATGAAATTATGGAAAAGATTGACCAGGACCAGCCATGACATCGCCAAGGAACTAAACATTCATCATCAAACGGTTTTGAACCATTTAAAAAAGGCTGGCTACAAAAAAAAGGATCGATGTGTACCACATGAATTGTCTGTGAAAAATTTAATGAACCGAATTAACATCTGCCATTCTTTGCTGAAACGAATGAAATCGAACCATTCCTGAAGCGAATGGCAACAGGAGACGAAAAGTGGATCAAATACGACAATAATGTGCAATAATGGTGCAAGCGTGGTGAAACTAAACAAATGGTCGCAAAGCCAGGATTGACGCCTCGAAAGGTTATGCTGAGTGTTTGGTGGGATTGGAAAGGAATCATCCACCATGAACGATTGATTCTACACTTTACTGTCAACAACTGATGAGATTGAAGGGAGCAATCGAAAATAACCACACACATCGTTAATGACTTCGCAAAAACTGGGAGAGCTTGGCTGCAAAGTTTAGATATATCCACCATATAGCCCTGACCTTGCATCATTGGACTACCATTTGTTTCGGTCAATGCAGAACTCCCTTATGGAGTAATGTTGGCTTCAAGAGAAGCCTGTGAAAATTACTTGTTGCAGTTTTTCGCCGAGAAACCACAAAAGTTTTACACTGATGGAATAATGTCTGTAGCGGAAAAATGGCATAGGGTGGTCGAATAAAATGGTACATATAAAGTTCATTATAAATATAAAAAAAAAAAGTTGAAAAAAAAAAACATACTCGATCAAAAGCTGACTGCTACGTCACTTCATTTACAAATGCATGTATCGCATTCGTTCGCTGTCTCGCTCGCACACATGTGTTGGCCGCTAAGCGGAAAAATTTATATTCTTCCTTTTGTTATCTTATTTATAAACCGACCTTAATTAAATAATTAATATACAGGGTACAAACATGTATTAAAACAATAAAATATCTTATATATATTGTTGCTTATTTTTTTAAATGAGTGTAATCACCGGGGATCGAACTATGTCAAGCATGAGTTCCATCAACTAAGCCACCGCGACATACTTGAGGCTGCCGACAATATTGACAAATATCCAAGATCAGAGGTTTCGCAACATTCGATTTCGTCGCTTGTTCAAAAGAATAAATACAACGCGATTGTCATTGGGAGACACGTCGACAAATTTTATATTTTCTAAATACTCAGAAACGATAAGCGAACGCATTCGATATGGCCTGAGCGTTTCGTTCTGGTGACTATCCAAGACTAAAAACTTTTTCGGCGTTGTTTGTTGCTCTATGATTTCTCTGTTATGCCGTTCGGCGGATTGCCGAAAATTACATCAATTTATTGTACAAAATTATGAATTGTGGTAAAATGTAATACATGTTTCTGGAAAAAAGACTCTTCAAAGGCTAAAAATCTAAAGAATTTTTAAATCAGGTAAATGTATTGACTAGTTTCTGAAAGTTGATCCATTTTCCAGTGCGAGCACAAACGTTGCCAAAAATACCAACTTTCGCAACGAATTGCAGACAATTATGTATGTAATGGAGCTAAATATTGTTTTGTGATCTAAAAATGAGTCTATTGTTTAGACGTCCTTAAAAAGTACAGTCTATTAAGTTTGCCGAATGCAAAATATGCGTAAAAGACAGAATGAGTCATCTTTTCTCTTCCTTCTAGGCGTACTCGCAACTTCACTCCTCTTGCTCTTAACACTTGTACTACTAACTATGCTTTGCATGAACCTTTTCGAGTATTCTGTCCTGATTACAACAGACTTTATCGTGTATTCAACTTAAAGTCCTCTCTTTCTACTATCAAGTTTCTCATTCTTAACTCTTTAGCTAGTATAAACTAACACTAATTTTAATACTTCTTGATCTGATTGGGTTTTTATGAGTTTTCCCCAATCCTTGCAACAAATATTGGATCAATTAAATACTTTTTTTGAATACCCCAGACTTAAGCTCAAACTCAATTTTAATTTAAATCTAAATTAGAATTGTATTCTAAATAATTTAATTCATTTAAACTTTATTGTTGTATTAGGTCGAGACTGCCATTAGTCGACGTTAAATAAATAAAAAAAAAAAAAAAAATGAAAAAAAAAATTTCCTTTGTCATTGCTATTTACAAACCGATAGTGATGAAATTTTTCTGATACGTCCTCCCTAGTACGAAAATTATCAATAAAAGATCCAATTCCAAACTCTGAAGTTTAAAAGTTGCTCGCTAAACTTAATTTATCTTTTCTATTTACAAACCGATAGTTAGGATGCGCCCATAGTAGAGCAGCAAAACAGTACAAATGTCATGACTCAAAACTGTAGCTTTTAAATTGCTCTTAAATAAAGCTTTTTGCGACTTACGAATGGGTTTCTTTTAACTAAGTCACTTTAAAGTTGCTCGCTAAATTTCCTTTATCTTTGTTATTTACAAACCGATAGTAATGAAATTTTTGGGATACGTCCATAGTGGAGCACAATGTACGAATTCTGAGTCTCAAAGCTGTAGCTCTAAAATCTAACTTGTTCCATACAAATAATGTAATAGACAATAAACTTGTAAGCCGTCCTGTTATATAAATGGACTTAAGCTGGACTGACTAAAACACGGAAATAGCAAGGGGGAAATATGCCCAAGATATTTTTAAAAAATGATGTGGTGATTTGCCTTAATAACTGGCGTTCACAATAACATTATTAAATAATAATTGTAATTTTTATGAATATTTTGAAGAGAATTATTCATAAACAAGCGGATCAGTTTTCTAAATTAAGTATTTTGATTATAATAGAAGTAAGAACCTAACAGGTATTTAAAGAATACTCTTATGAATCTCTCATTTAGCAGCAAGCTTTCACATATGTATATATACTCGATTAAAAGCTGAGTGTTTAATTTACATACGCATGTATCGAAGTCACTCAACGATTCAATGGAAAACGAGCGCGCGCGACAGTATGAAACCCTGTGCAGTTTTTAAAATTAAGTATTTTGCTTATAATAGAAATAAGAACGTAGCAGGTGTTTATTGAAGAATACTCTTTTGAAACTCTCATTTAGCATATGATTTCTGCTTATTTCTTGCTTATATCAGCAAGCTTTCACATATGTATACATATTCAATCAAAAGCCGAGTGTTACGACACTTAATTTACTTATGCTTGTGACGCAGTAGTTCGCTATCTCGCTCGCACACATGTGCACACATGGTAAGCAGACGCGTGTATCACAGTTGTTCGCTGTCTCGTTCGCACACATGTGCTGCCTGCTGCTCAACGATTCAATGGAAAAATAACTTTAATTTCAATTCTGATTTTCCGTCTTATTTATAAACCGATCTTAATGAAACTTTCAGCATTACTTCTGTTAAGTAATAGGGTATTTCCACGACACTCTATATTCGGCACATTTGGTCACATTCGGATGTGACCAAATTTTGCATTTCCACGACAAAAAGTCATTCGATCGAAATAAATCAGCTGTGCTGCTTGTAACCAAACAATCAAAAATAAAAAATTTAACGTCAAATACAAAAATCGCCATATGCCTGGGCATTTGTAGGTATATAGCAGTGAAATCCTTATCCGTAGCCGTAATATAACAATAAAAAATTTGCAATATCTGTTTTTTTAAAAAATTATTTTTGGCGCCTACATCACAGCAGCTGATGTTAGGGATGATTGTTCTGTTTTTTAAGTATTCATCGATAAGCATCGTGTTATTGATAAAAAAAATACTGACCCAATGAGATCGAATGAGCTCATTGAAAATAAATGACTTTCGAATTTTGTATGGAGATGAAACTCACATCGGGGCCGAATGTGAAAAATTCCGTCGAATGAGCCAAATGTGCTGCCGTGGAAATACCCTATAAGAAGTGTCTACGTTGAAAAATGTGGCTAATAATAGTTTTTTTCGATTTGCAGGAGAAGGGGGAGGTATCCAAAATTTTAAATAAACTTGATCTGCGTATGGTATACAGGAACCTACATGACAAATTTGGTGTCTTTGGCTCATATAGTTGCTGAGATCGACGCGTTCATACAGACAGACGGACTTGGCTCAATCGACTCGGCTGATCAAGAATATATATACTTTATAGGGTCGGAGATGCCTCCTTCTGCCTGTTACATACATTTCAACAAAATTATTATACCCTTTTTTTGCCCATTTTTAATGGGCACAGGATATAAAAATAAATGTACAAAATTGCACTTCTGAGCGATGTTCTGAAATGAAGTAACAGTTTTTGTCGCAATTTTATCAGCTTTTACTTTAACGAAACTGCCAATGTAAATAACTAAACCTTTTCTTGCCTTTCTTACTGTGAACCCAACGGCTACCATGGATAATAACCAGTGAGTCTTTATTATTATTTGATATTGAGCATAATGGGCTTTTTATTTATGAAAGAGTACACCGTGAAATTGCAGAATTTTCTACTTATCATAAGTATATATTGATTGAAGAAGCATTCTTTAAATTACTTTATTTGGTATAGACTCTAAGGGTAGCAGAAAGGTAAACAGGTAAACAGAAAAAAAAAACTTGCTCACAAATCATGGTATAACTCTGTAAAAATTGTTATACAATTTGTAAATGATCGCTTTTGATACAATTTTAGCCAATAAGACAAGTTTGTAAAAAAAATAACTTTGTAAGGGCAATGCTGTTTTTTCAATACTATTGTTAGAAATCTGTGCTTTGGAAAAAGGGCAAATTTGGCAAAACCACTTTGTTATGAAGATTAATTTATTGTAAACTTACTGAACTCGTTGCTGACCGCTTGGGACATAGCTTCGCTTAGTAGATTATATGAACTCTTATGATACTGCTGTTCAAAATGCAGAAAATTTTCACCACTGACACTATTAGATTGCGGCGATGTATCCAATGATGACGTTGGTGTAATTGGTGTATGTGCACTCAGTAGTTTTTCACTTCTATTTTCCTCTTGTTGATCATGTAAATTATGACGATTTAAGCCTACTTCAGTTTTTGGAGTACTTTCAGTTGCACTGCCAATGGTCACAAGGCAAGTGGATTTGGATATGCAGCATAAGAAAATAAACATCGAGTTCTTCCAAAAAGAGGACATTTTGTACCTCTTATATTGTCTCTTAAGTCTTTAAAAAAGTTGAACAGAATTATTTTATTTGATTGAGGAGTCCTTTATTGTAACATTTATTTTATTTTTACTCCATATTTTTTGGGTGCCACTCTTCCATAATATATTAGTTCATAAAACGTCGGTATTCTGTAAACAAAAATACAATATGCATATATCCGCATTAATTTACTTTTATATTTATAGTATGTTATATAAATATATAATGAATTTTATGAAACAAGAAAGATACCTTGACAAATGTTCTAGTGGAGTAGATTGTTTGACGGAGATACACGTATCTAAACTTTTTAATAGTTTTAATTATACAAAGACCCGACTTCTTTCAGCCATGGTGCGGTGTGAATCAACTTAAATTAAACTGTTTAAGAACTTTTCGGTGATCCTCTTTATGGAATTTGTGGTGTTTATGAGCTAGGTATAATCTTTGAACAAAAGATACAAGTTTTCTACCATATTTCTAAGATCCTCAATATAGTCATGTTAATATTGGGACTTAAAAAAAAAGGTTCGAAGGAATTCGACGACCCATACATTAGAAAGACTTCCCTTGTCGTCCGATTTGGGTTACAGATTATGTGTATGGAGTCCACTCTGTACACCGTGATGGCATTGAATCTATCCAAACGAATTTTCATTCATGAATGTAAGACTGTCTTCGTATATCAGTTGACTTATTTTAATAAGCTTTCTTTCTATAGCTTTTCGTAGTAAACTGTTAGGTGTAATTGGTATACCCTTGCAGACTGAATTATAATTTTGTCCAGAAATGTGTAAAATTAATTAAATATATTTTTGATCTAGCTGTCTGAACGTCTATTTCTAAGCCATCTAGTCTCTCATTTTTGATAAAACTTGATACAGGTTTGGATTCTGTCCGTTTCAAACCTTTTATTATTTCAGTCAAGAGTGATCAACCACGATATATTCTGTGCCCACATCTACATATTTGTTACAATAAAAATTAACATTTATTACAGGAGAGAGAAGTATTTAATGTATAATGTTTAATGACTGGCCGGGTATAATAACTTTGAGAAAATGTATGTAAGAAGCAGAAGGAAACGTGGCAGAAGCAGTATATATAATCTAGATCAGTATCAGTAGCCGAGTCGATTCGATTTCAGCAACTTTAAGAGCTAGAGATACCAAATTTGGCATCGAGATTCCTGTATACCATACGCAGATACCTTTCCACCAGATACCTTTCCACCGCAATTAAAAAAAAAACTAATACTGCTGAAAAAGTTACATCAAGATCGGTTTATAAATAAGAAAGATAATGTACGCAAACTCACCAAGACCTTAAAAGGAAAAGAAGAGACTTATGACCAACCAGCACCCAAAGTACGAATTGCAGAAGTCATTTGAGACCCACTGAAACCAAAAAGAATTCGGCACCAAAAAAACCATGAATCTACCGTGCCAGGCATTTATTTGAAACAACAACACAACGATCTCAATACCAATAGAAGAGTGGCCATCGGACTGGCGTATTAAATAAAAAACAAAAATGCAAACATACTCTGAACTGCAAAGCTGCCCTCCGCTAGCCTTGTATAATATGCAAATGCTCCAAGCTATTGAAGTAGTCCACCTTGACAGACGATTTACTTGACATATATAAATTAAATTGAGATCCACACACTTTGTCAAACGTTTCTCCAATTTATTTATTCCTTCCAAAAAATAAGGTTTGTGAGATGATTTTATCATTGGATTCAAAAACCAATATGGAATATACAGCATGCATCCCAAAAAACGGTCGCCATGGCTTTATTGGCTGACAAACCCATCTTGCCCTCTTCGGCGCCGATTAATCCGAGGAAACCCACTCTTATATTTGCTGCTTTGTCTCTGGTGTGTTGTGGTGAATCCATATTTCGTATCCATATAATCGGTTACATATCGACGAAAAACCTCCTTCCTTCCCATAGCGATTGAACAAAGCCAAGAACACATTCGAATTTGCCGCATGATTGCGTTTCTGGTCTATTGTGAGAAAACGGGGCATCCATTCTGCGACTTGCTTTTTTTACTCTAGTAAACATTCAAATCGAAACGATATGACTATCCCTTCTAAGAGCCTGCTTCTGTTTTCTGTCAAAAAAAAAAAAATGATTTGCTGTATTTGATGTATGGTGTCGGCCAATTGGAGAAAGAAAGTGCGGGAGGTTGTGGAAGTCATGGGTCATTATCACTAGGATAGTGCTAGGAAAAGCGTTGGTTGAAGAGAATTGAGCTAAAAGTCAAAGTAAAAAAAGTATTCGAGTTAAATCTTTAAAGAAAGAACAAGTCGGTTATGCAGTTCGTTTGTTCAATTCGCTTGCTCTTGTCTTATTTTGTTTTAGTTTAAGTCCATATTCGTAAGGTCAAACTTGTTGCGTTAGATCAATGTAGTCCTCACATACTAAAAGAAACGCAACTCAAAAACATTTATTCTCATACAAAACAACAGAACTAAAAGCCCTGTTTAAAAAGTATTTAACGAATTAAACAATTTTGTATTAACCGATACAAAATCTATACCCAGGAAGCGATTAACTGAGTCTATATTGCCTTATATGTCCGCTTAAATACTAGTTTGCATTGATCTCAGGCTTAAAGATATTTTAATGCAACTTTTTGAATTTAAATCTTTTGTATTAGGCCTACTTTGACCACATTTTTATGGCAAACCGAGACTATGTTTTGAACCTCAATACATCTTTTGTTTTTGTAATACGTTGATAAACATTATCAGCACATGGTGTGCCTCTTAAAGTCATAGTCATACAGGATTAAGTCGATTCGGCTGTTAATAATGATCAAGATATGAATACTTTATATAGTTGGAAATGTCTTCTTTTGCCGGTGGCATAAGTGTGCACAAAATTATTACACCGTTGTATTATATATATTATACCCATCACCGTTCATATACACTGTTGATCAACCAAATAGACTCACAGCTTTTGATTTTAGAATATTGAGTTTCTTAATATTCAGTTAAAATTATTAATATAACCAAAAAAAAAAAAATGTTTCTTTTTACTCATTTAATTCTTAAACAATAATTAGACTGCTTAGCTCAAAAACGGTAAAAAGTTTCTTTCTATGGCTCAATCAAATGGACGTCTTAAAGTTAATAAAATTCGCAAATTCATGGAGTCATTTGTTTTCTAAATTGATACATTTTACGCTTTAGCCATCTCCAAAAATACTCTATAATGTGGAGGTGAGCAGAGTACGGGAGTCCGTCATTCCATTACGCTTATCACTTATCCACTTTTTTTTTACAATTGAGTGGTGGGGATTAGGGCATTATTCTGTAGAAATGTTCAAGATAATGTTCGAAAATATAGGAAAAATGGGGGAATGCATTTTGGAGCATCTCATTGTATCTTATTGCATTCAACATAGATGCAAATTAGAAATACTTAATAACTATAAATTATAAGCACCTCTTATCTCTCGTATTTGTCTATAACTTTACTGCTCACTACAAAATTGGAAAAATTAAACCATTCTATATTTTAAAAGTATATTAATATTTATTACTACTAAACTGTAAATATCACAATTCCCAAAATCGATATTACGACGATAAACTTTTATAGGCAACCTCTCAAAGCGAGCACAAGTTTTAAACTGGTAATCAGGTCTGGCAACTCATGAGCTATTTTCAATAAGCTTGTTTGCGTTCCAAATTTAAAATAAATTATTTTTATTATAATATACAGACAGACAGACGGATGGACAGACATGGACATGGCTTAATCGATTCGATTATTGATACTGATGAAGAGTATATATACTTTATTGGGTCTACCACGGCCCCTTCTGCGTGTAACATAACTTTTATACAAAGCTAATATATCCCTATAATTAATAATTTCAACATACACTTCAAATAGAACAAGCGGATCAGTCGAAGCGCATGCGACAGTTTAGTACACTGTATCAGTATTTACTACTGAAAGAGGGTAAGGCTACAGTCGACCGCAGTCGACAGTGGGAAACTCTGTACTAACCGTGAAATGCAAGATCTACGCAAATAAAATATTATACAGAAAGCAAATCGAATCGACCGGGCCTCGAACTCGCGATCCTTTAATTGATATGCTAACGGTCTACGCCCTGTGCCACTGCCAAATGATACCGCCTGCCGACAAATACGAAATTCGTATTTCGTTGCCGCCTTGCAAGTTTCTTTTGCTCAATAAAGGCTGACTAATTATCGTTCGTTCTTGAAAGAGAGCAGCAGCAGTGAACGAAGCGAACCAGCGCTACTTGCATTGATGTGTAGGTATATACATGTGTACATATGTAAAACTTAATCTATGTCTGTTTACAATGAGACGCTTATGCACTATGCAGACACATAAAGAAAGTATTTCCTAATGTAAAGTAATCAATAGTAAAGAATACTAGTGCTTATGTATTGGGTTTATAAAATTATAAGAACATTATGCATTGCCTGCATATGCAAAAAAAAAAAAAAATTAAAAATTGTATACGCGGACGAGTCACTTTTGAAATCCCAGACCTCTCGCATGCAAATCCTATGTTCTCTAAGTTGACCTACTGCTTTTCGACCGTCAAACACGGCAATCTCAATACAGCACGAATTTTTGCATTTGAACATAAATACGAATTTCTAACTAAATTAGATTATTTGTATTTCTTAAAATTGTTATACTTTCTGACAAATGAGGAAGAACTGAAAATACATATTTAAATAAAATAACAATATTTAATTAATAATTGAAAAACAAAACAAAAATTTGTAATTGTCAGCAGCGTGATTTGAACTCGCGTACTTGCAGCATGTCTTGTTGTTGCTCTAATGCTGCTCAGCGCTCATGAACTTGATGGTCTGGCTCGATAATTGGCTTTAAATGATATTGCAAGCATTTTGTTATAAATTTTAAATGGGCCAGCAATGAGACCGGACCATAATCCAATTGTGACTGAGTGCTATACTACACCCCAAGACTGTTTTTTGAAGTTAGTCTTATGTATCTATTCATTCATCAATGATATTTTGTTTTACGATAATTACTTTTTATTGGGGATTGATATTATTATTGTCAATACCTAATAAAATTTATTGCTCCATGTTTACTTTCTAGAATAAGGTTGTTGGACGGTACAGCAACATTCAGCAAAAGTATTTAGATTTTGCTCATAAAAAGAATTAATTGTACGCACCAGACATTTTAAACATACATACACTTTGAATATATTAATAGAGAGATTAAAAATAAACATACATTTGTACATATGTACATACAAATACAGTGTGTCACTAAAGTCGCCGTATCCCCGGTACATTTGTACGAAACACGATGTAACTTTGTCAATTTTTTAGTAATCAAAAAAGTTTTGATGAACGATTATAGTAATATAAATGTAAATTTATTATTTACAATATAGCATTAAATATATTAATTCTTTAAGTCTAATATTATTACTAAAAATACTCAAATATTTGCGTCAACAAAAGTCTACGTACTCTTACGTGTCTCTTCTGTCTGGCGACTATGTTCTTTTGAAAAATAACGGAGTTTTTTGAAACATGTGAATATTTCGAATATTTAGTATGAATTGCTTGAGCTAGACAAAATTTGCCAATTTCAAAGTAAAAATATCGCGAAACGAATTATTCCTAGAAAAACGTGGGCGGATCTTGCAGGTGGAGCTGCAAAAGTAGTATACAAAGATAGCCCAATTAATGTCCAGAAGCAAGTCAACTATCCAAAAAGTAATTGTCCCTTTTAAATACGAGAGGCACATCAATAATAGTAGCAGATCTGGCCGACCATCGGCACTTTCAGATTACGACAAGCGCCAAATAAAGCATTTGGTGGACAATAATCAATTTTGTAGCCCAGTACAGATTGCACTAGAGCTAAGTAGTAATACTCAGAGGGAAGTACACCCAGAATCCGTTCATAGGGCCATCAAATCATACACCTTTAAGCTGTCCACTCTTTGCAAGAAGCCACACGTGCATTTAATCAATCATAGGAAGCGATTGGAGCGTACGTAGACAAAGCAGTTGACTTTTGGCGTTAGGTGATCTTCTCAGATGAGTCGAAATACAATATTTTGGCTCGGACGGGCGTCTCCGTGCTTAGAAAAGGCCTAGAGAAACGCTTAACACAAAATAGATGGTAAAACACGACGGGGGTTCTCATAATAGTATATTGATATATTTAAAAGAATTTCGAAATGCAGCAATGAGGGACTTGATATAGGGCCATATTTCTACTTCCACCAAGACAACGACCCTAATAAACATAAGGCCATGAATACACGCCTACAACACGGCTCATTTATTGGATACGCCACCACAGGGCCCCGTCATAAGTCCAATAGAGCATGTGTGGAATATGCTTGAAAAAAATTCAAGGGCAGCACATAAGCAATAGAAAGCTGCTGCGAGAGAGACTGCATCAAGAGTGACCCGGACTTCGTACTGAATATATGAAAAAACCAGTCGAAAAGTTACAGTCGAGGTGCTCGACAGTATCAGACCCGGTATTCATATCTAAGCCGTTATATACAAGATATTATTACAATAAGTATTAATATAATAATACAAAGATTATTAATGGCAAGCGTGATATATTAATTTGAGGGCAATGCTTTTCCACTCGAGAATAATTGTCTAAGCAACATTGATATTTTCATGTAAAAAAAAAAGAAGACATTCTCCACTTCACATCAAATAATTTGTAATAAGCAAGAGGTATCGACCAATACTCGAACTCAGGATCTCCTGAATGCTGTGCCTACGCTCTAGCACCTGTGCCATTGCAAATGATGTCGAAGCCTGACAAATGCAGAACATATTCTCACATTCCTCTCATTGTCCGTTTTGAAAGTTTCCATTCTTTCAATGATTCTCTCTGAATATCGTTCACTCTTAGAAGAGAGGGGGAATAGAAAGCGTCGGTAACTGAGAGCAATGCCGTTACTTTTTTTGCATTGCTGCATATGCGTGTACATACATATACCAAAATAATTCGAACTCGACACATACATATATTTGAAATCAAATTTCTAACAAAACTTTATTTCTTCTTATGACTTATTGGCAAAATTAATAACATATATGTAAATAAAATAATAGTAAAAAGTTAATTAATAATATATATATAAAAAAGTGAAATAAAAAATGGTCTGCACCGAGACTTGAACTCGCTTACTCGCACAGAATGTCTTGTTTTTGTTGTTGATACATTTAATGCAATTAATTGTCGCTAAAGCGGCAATGAGCTTGTGGTAATTAGATATTTTATTAACTGCTTTGTTTATGGTCCGATCTTCATGCAATTTTCACAAAATGTCCAGACATGAGCACACACTATGTGTGCTGAAGTATGTAGCTATATATGAAGTCTAGTTATACGTTTTATTCGATTTGCGTGGGCGGAAGGGGGGCGTGGCAAAATTATAAAACAAACTTGATCTGCGTGCACACTATAGGAGAGTCGGCACCAAATTTGGTAGCTCTAGCTCTTATAGTCTCTGAGATCTAGGTGTTCATACGGACAGACTGAAAGACGGACAGACGGACTTGGCTTTATAGGGTCGGAGATGCTTCCTTCTGCCTGTTACATACATAGCCCAAATACATAAGCCCCTGTACCCTTTGGGTACCGGGTCTAATTAGTAATGTTAATTCCAAATTGCTTCAGAGAGGTTATTAAAATGAAGGGATATCCAACTAGTTACTAAGTTTGTAGTTTTAATTTGAGATAATTTGTTTATAGTTAACTAGTTTACATTCGTAGTAAGAGTACGTAGACTTTTGTTGACGGAAATTTTTGAATATTTTTAGATTTTTAGTAACAATAGAATAAAATATAATATTAGTATGTTCTAAATGCTATTTTGAAGAGAATATATTTATTTATAAACGTTCATCAAAACTTTTTTTTTACTAAAAAATTGACAAAGTTGCAGCGTGTTTCGTGCTAATGTACCGGGGTTACGGTGACTTTAGTGGCACACTGTAAAGTCTGTCTAGGCACTAAAAATAAGTCAATTAAAATCGTACATACATGTATTTGTAGCTACGAATATAAATATTTATACATAAATCCATGAATATATTATGAAATTATACATACATACATATATACAGACCGTTGACATGATCACATTTGTAAGGTAAGGCAGTTATTTTATATAGTATTAACAAAATACTTTTATAAAAATACATTTAAATAAACTCATGCATACCAACCCACAAACACGCACACAAGGCACAATAAACTATTCGATAATATAGTGTATGGATATATATACACATAAATAAGTTTAATCACTGTCTTAATGTTTGTTGTTATTTACGCCAATTTGATGGTATTAGGATAGATACCTTCTATGTTACTTACAAACGAACTTAGGAAAATTCCATACTTACATGTGCATACATAAATACTTTGCATTCAAATTTACGTTAAGTTAACGATTATACAATAAAATATTTTTAATAGGTTTTAAAGAATTTTAGTAGCAAATATGTTAAAATTATAAGAATGTAATAGAAAGAAAATTTTCGATATAATTTACATACATATTTAAACACGTATGCCAATACAAAAGTACAATAGTGTGTTTTCGATAATATATATCAGCAATTGTTATGTTCAGTTGATATAGCTCAGTAAAATAGCGTCGATTTGAGTTGTTTACGAAAGAAACTGACAATTAAGTTATTGTGATTATCAGTCTTGTTTGTGTTATAGAAAACTTCTGATCTTTATAACATAGTAAATAGCACAGCAATAAAATATAACCTCACACGATTTGTATGAGTTTCGCGTTTCTGGGTTTCAGGGGTTCGATATTAACAGCTGACTTAACGAATTTCATCATTAAGCCGATCATTTTAACGCTCGTGCCAAATCCAGAGCACTGTTGCATTGACAAATATTTTCCGCGCACAAACTTAAAGTCGGGAAAATAAAACAGTATTTTAAAACAACATGTAATCTTGTTCTATTAAAAGAATCATGTGCATTTGACAAGATCTCTCACGGAAAAAATATACATTTGATGATTTACTTCCTAGCGCAAAAACCTATTTAAGAAACACTAAACCATAAATTAAAAATTGAAAAGAAACCCAACTGCGGATGCATCTGTGCGGAGACATATATGCGAAAATAATGTCCATCTTTAAATTTTCCTATTGTTCCTGTTCTATGTGGTCCAAATATGTATTATCACTAAGCATATAATACATAGTGGGCTCATTTGGTACAAGAAAATTATATCATTTTTATGCTTAACCATAGAAGCCAACATTCACGGCAAGCAGCCGAACAAACCTGAGTGCAAAATGCTGAGCGGAGCGCGCAAAGCAGTGCACATTGAGCATCGGGGAAAAAGCCGACAGTGTGGAGAAGACTGCAAAGTCAGCTGCACGTCAAGCATGCGCACTATCTGCAGAGCCACCGCGGCATATGCTTGGCGGCCGTCAATATCGACATATATGCAAGGATAGAGGCATTTTAATATTTGATTTCGTCGCTTGCTTGAAAGAATAAAATAAGCGCGCAAGCATTGGCATGGATGTTGCCAAACTTCATGATATACTCATACCGTGAACATGATTGTGTGTATCTGTTGAATATACACACAGAAACGAAACGCGAGCGAATGCGACATAGGCTGTGCGTTCCGTTCTGCGGTCTATTCCACACTGTCGACAAATTCGATGATGCGTCACGACGCTCGCTGCGCTCTGCTTTGCTCTCTCAGTTCGGCATTTTACTCTCTGGGGTTCTATGCTGAGAGTGTGGGGTTCTATCGTCAAGCAAAATGTTGATATCATTTTCTTGTACCAAATGAAACCTCTATGTATTGTATGCTTAGTGATAGTACCTTGCATCAGTATTTACAACTGAAAGAGGCTAAGGCTACAGTCGACCGCAGTTGACAGTGGGAGACTCTGTACTTTTCGTGAGGACCGTGGCGTGGGCGTGGCAAAAATAAAAAAAAGAAATTTATACGCTGACGGTGTAATTTCGAACCCCAGACCTCTTACTTGCAAATCCTACGTCTTCTAAGTTGAGCTACTGATTTATAATGTTCACAGGCAGCAATCTCAATACTTATGCAGCACGTATTTTAGCATTTGAAAAATATGTACATAAATTCGAATTACGAACTAAATTTTTGTATTTCTATTTCTTAAAGATTTTGCTACTTTCTGAAAAATTATGCAGAGTTTGTAATATATATTTAAATAGAATAACAATAATTAATTAATAATTGAATAATTAAACAAAAATAAAAGTCAAATTTGAAATTGTCAGCATCGAGATTTGAGCCCGGGTACTCGTAGCGAGTCTTGCTGTTGTTGTTGCTCTAATCTAATCAAATCTGCCAAGTGTGGCAAGTCTGTAGCTCTTATAATACGTTTTTTTCGATTTGCGGGGGCGGAAGGGGGCGTGGCAAAAATCTAAAACAAACTTGATCTGCCTGCACACTATAAGAGTGTTGTCACCAAATTTGGTAACTCTAGCTCTCTATAGTCTCTGAGATCTAGGTGTTCATACGGACGGACAGACTGACAGACAGGATATATCGTCTCGGCTGTTGATGCTGATCAAGAATATATATACTTTATAGGGTCGGAGATGACGCCTTCTGCCTGTTACGCACAAAACGCTTTCGTCAAACTTAGAAGACTATGTACTTTTTTAAAGTACAGAGTCTAACAAGACATTCTGTGCGAGTACGCGAGTTCAAGTCTCGGTGCAGAGCCAGTGTACAGGACCTGATCGCAGAGACCCGTGTATCAGGTGCGAAGCGAGCGGATATAAAATGCAAGGTTGCACCAAACGACCAAGGTGCTGCTTATGTGCTCATGAGAAGTTAAAGGAGCTCGACCATTTCCCTGAATCAAAAAACTGCGCAGCCAGTAACAGGAAGGCCAAGCTAAGTTGAATAGATGCAGGACAGCGGACGCCCTACTATCTCAAATAGTTGCGGAACAACGAGCTGACTTAATGATACTCAGCGAGCAGTATAGGAGAAGAGAAAATGGCGTATCGCTGGAAGATCACACCAAAACTGCCGCTATTTGGATACCGAATTGTAGTAGCATTCGGCACACAAAGGAAGGATGGGGCAACTGCTTCGTCGGCGACTACCGCATATTCAATTGCTACCTAACATCAAATGACGACATCCAAACATTTGAGAGCAAGCTGAACGAGATAGAAGACACAGCCTCACAACTACAGGGAAAGTACATTATTGCCGGGGATTTTAATTCAAGAGCAGAAGAGTGGGGAGAGTATCCAATTCTAGAGGCCGGAGACTCATAGTCTCAATTGTAGGCACTACACCAACTTTTAGTCGAATTGGCTGCGTAGGTGCGATCCCTGACATAACTCTAGTGTCAAAGAATCTCTCGCTTAAAGTCAAGGATTGGAGGGTTCCCGATATATATACAGGTAGTGAACATCAGTACATTTCATTTCTGAGACGGCGACGCCGCCATCGACATTGTGGCAGTCATTTCGGCGCGTAGCAACGTAAGCTCACGCAAGTGATGATTCGAGTGAAGGACTGGTTGAATTCCCGCGGAATCTCGCGGAAACTACTAGCTAGTAGGCGACAAATCCCACTGGAAAAGGACATGAGGATAGGCAATAGGATAATCAGGACTCAAAAGGTCATCAAGTACCTGGGAATTTGGCTTGACTCAAAGTTAGCCTTTCAAGCGCAGCTCACCCACGCATCACCGAAGTCGGCTAAAGCCATACGATGGATAAGTAGGCTCATGGCAAATGTAGGTGGACCACTGCAGTGCAGGCGGAAGTTACTAATGGTTGCGATATCTGGGCAGACGCTTTGATCACAAATTACATGGCCATGGCACTGAGGATAATAAGCGCTTACAGGACTGTATCGGGATCAGCAGCGATGGTCATCGCAGTCGTGATACCGGTGGATTTGTTGGCTCAAGAGCGCAAGAAACTATATGAGCTACGCCAAAGAGTGTAGCCAGAGCTACAATAGAGTCAGCCGACATCTGTAGACAGGAATCTCTTAACCTATGGCAAGAGAGGTGGGCCAACGACAACAAGGGAAGGTGGACAGCATAAGAGTATTTCAGTTCCTTTCTGTACTCTATAGGTAAAGCCACAGAGGCTAGCTGCGTCTACGGGGATACTGGAAGAAACAATGTAGAGCAGACAGTCGAGCGATTAGCCGATCGACGACACTGAATACTACAAGAAGTAGGGCACATCAGGCCGGAAAACATTATAATGATAATGACCAGCAGTGAGGAGAATTGACGACGTGTTGCGCGATTCATAGGCGATATCCTCCGCCTAAAGAAAAGCGACTTAGATGAGAAAGCATAGTCCGGGCAAAAAGAAAAAAACTCCGTTACCACTCGAGCGGTATGCTTTGGGACATGATCCTGTTAAAATGTTCAAAATAATGGCTCGAAAATATAGCAAAAAAATGTTTTTTTTTTTCGATAAAGGGTAAAGCAAATTATAAATATTTAATAACTGTAAATATTAATCATCAGTTCAAGTCCAACTGCCTTTGCGATCGGTTATCTCCTGGTTAAAACCATAAACTACCAACAAGCCAAGAAACTTCTAGAGATGACAAACTTTACAGACAACATGCCTGTCACTGTCTCACTTCATAATTACTTTAACTACACCAAGAGCGTTATCTACTTTAATAACTTGAGAGAAGTGCCAGAAAAGAAAATTCAAAGGGAACTAAAAAGCCATAGCGTCAACACTGTAAAAAAAATAATTAAGAATGTTGACGAAAATCTCATCGAGACTGGCTTGATTATTCTCACATTTGACTCGACCACCTTCGACCGCATATTATGTAGGATACGAAAAAATAAATGTTCGCCCATATATACCAACTCCGTTACGCTGTAATAATTGTCTCCTATATGGGCACTCAAACAAAGTCTGCAAGAGTGTTAAAACTAGCATCAAATGCGAATCTCAACAATAAATAGTAACACTAGAACAGCCACTGAAACCCCGAAGACCTCCTCTCCACGAACCGGCACCATATACGAAGAATCAACTGAATTCCCCCAGCCTAGCACAACATTAACTGCTAAGTTCGGCAATAAAGACACTGCTCAAAAAGATAAAGTCCAAGCGCTACCACGCAATACACCTCGAAGAAAAGTAAAAAAAATTAAAGCTCTCAACAAAAAAAAACAAGCGGATCAGTCGAGGCGCATGCGACAGTATAGTACCTTGCATCAGTATTTACAACTGAAGGAGGGTAAGACTACAGTCGACCGCAGTCGTCAGTGGGAGACTCTGTACTTTTCGTGAGGACCCAAAATAGAAGGAGGCGTGGCAAAAATTAAAAAAAAGAAAATTATAAGCTGACCCCAAACCTCTCGCTTGCAAATCCCACGTCTTCTAAGTTGAGCTACTGACTTATGAGGTTCACAGACCGCAATCTCAATACTTATGCAGCACGAATTTTAGCATTTGACAAATATGTACATAAATTCGAATTTCTAACTAAATTTTATTATTTACATTTCTTAAAGATTATTCTACTTTCTGACAAATTATGCAGAATTTATAATATATATTTAAATAAAATAACAACAATTAATTAATAATTGAAAAATAAAACTCAAATTTAAATTGTCAGCAGCGAGATTTGAACCCGCGCACTCGTAGCGAGTCTTGCTGTTGTTGTTGCTCTAATGCTGCTCAGCTCTTTAAAAAAGTACATAGTCTTCTAAGTTTGACGAAAGCGATTTGTGCGTAACAGGCAGAAGGAGTCATCTCCGACCCTATAAAGTATATCTATTTTTGATCAGATCAGATCTAGATCTCAGAGACTATAAGAGCTAGAGTTACCAAATTTGGTGACAACACTCTTATAGTGTGCAGGCAGATCAAGTTTGTTTTAGATTTTTGCCACGCCCACTTCCGCCCCCCGCAAATCGAAAAAAACATATTATAAGAGCTACAGACTTGCCCCACTTGGCAGATTTAATACACATAGAGTGTGCATGTGTGCGGACGCTTTCCGAAAATTTCATCGCGATCGAACCATAAACAAAGGAGATTTTAAGGAATGAATGACCTACAAATTCATAAGGGCTGAGCAGCATTAGAGCAACAACAGCAAGACTCGCTACGATTACGCGGGTTCAAACCGCGCTGCTGACAATTACAAATTTGAGTTATATTTTTCAATTATTAATTAATTATTGCTATTTTATTTAAATATATATTATAAATTCTGCTTAATTTGTCAGAAAGTAGAAAAATCTTTAAGAAATATAAATAATAAAATTTAGTTAGAAATTCGAATTTATGTACATATTTGTCAAATGGTAAAATTCGTGCTGAATAAGTATTGAGATTGCTAGCTGTGAACCTCATAAGTCAGTAGCTCAACTTAGAAGACGTGGGATTTGCAAGCGAGAGGTCTGGGGTTCCAAACTACACCGTCAGCTTATAATTTTCTTTTTTTAATTTTTGCCACGCCTCCTTCTATTTTGGGTCCTCACGAAAAGTACAGAGTCTCCCACTGTTGACTGCGGTCGACTGTAGTCTTACCCTCCTTCAGTTGCAAATACTGATGCAAGGTACTATACTGTCGCATGCGCCTCGACTCATCCGCTTGTTCGTATTAAGTTCAGCCAGTCGGACAGGGACCTACCTCTAACCACACAAACAACCATACACTGTAGTAAAATTAATATAGATATTAATAGTCTAAACTAAACTAAAAATTAATCTAATTCATGCCTCTTAAAATAATTTAATGGAATATACGCGGTCAAGTCAATAATTACAGTGAACTTTTTATCATAATTAAAAGATATTCCCCTCATATCATAACCTTGCAGGGAACTTATATTCACCCAAACCAACCTATCCCAACACCGGTCAACTACACAATAATCCTAAACACCCCACACAACACCTTTGGAGGTGTAGCACTTCTCATTTAAAAATCAATCCAGTCACAAAAATTTCAATCAACAGTGCTATAGAAGCAGTGGGTGCAGAAATTGTCTCAGAAACTAATTTCCGAATATTCTCAATATACACACCACCAAACAAAAGTTTCAACACCAAGAACTAAGAGAACGTAATATGGCAAAAACACTGTACAATCGTAAGTGGCGATTTCCATAGTTGGTATCCAACATGGAAATCTCCCAATCACAACAAAAGAGGACATAGTTTTATAACACAAAATAACTTCATTCTTATTAATGATAAATCTCCTACCCATTTCACAACACACAATATCTTCACACGCATAGACCTATATTTCTACTTATCAAACATACTCCTGTACACTAGTCGGACTTGTACTGATGACCTTAGTGGAAGCCATCACTTCCCAATGTTAAATACCCTTTATCAAAAATCCCAAGCACAAAAGCCACCTAGAAATCATTTCAAATTAAATAGAGCAAATTGGGAACTTTTGGATAATTTAATCCCAAGCATTGCTAGCAAAATTCCATTTGCTTCGGAAGTAAACAAAGAGGCTGCAAACATCAATAAAATTATCGTGCAATGTGCACATAGATCAATACCATAAACATCTCACAAACAACAACCTCGATCAACAACCAGCAGAAAATCTTAAAAAAGATAAAAACGAAGCATGGAACAAATTAAAAAGACAAATCTTGCAAGAAAATATAATAACGTTTAGAAAAATTAATGCACTCTTTAGACACGAGCTCAAGTGCGCCAAAAAAAAAATAACAACCGCTGAGTTTACAGCTCAAATAAATCCTAATACTCCTTCTTCTAAAGTTTGGGCAAACATTCGAGCATTTCACGGCCTCAACACTACTAAATCCATTTACGCAATCACATATCCATACACCAACCAAAATTCCACTGATCAAAACCAAATAGCAAATATATTTGCCCAATTTTGGGCTGACTCTGCGCAAGACTGCAACTTTTCACATATATTTAATTTACACAAAACAAACATGATTAACTTGCTTCTCAACAACTCACCAAGCCAATCAGCATTAAATATCAGACCCATCGAATTACTGAGCTCTCTCAACTCTCTCAAAGGGCACACCCCAGGATGTAGATTAACCAGACATTTCAATAACATTTTTAATTTCTACATACCACAACAATATAAAAACAAGTTTAGTAATCCCAGTTAATAAGCCTAACTCTGATAAAACCGCCCCATATATTTCAACCAATGCATTTCCAAAATAATGGATAAAATAATCGCAAAGCGCATGTGGTGGTTCGTAGAACAAAACAATTTCTTATAAAATAATCAATTTGGTTTCAAAAAAACTTAAAGTAGTAACTGATAGTCTGCTTTACGCAGATCATCAGATTACTTGCTCACTTGACAAGATACCATATTTCAATCGTCTCCCTTGACTTTTCCAAGGCGTTTGACAGAATTTTGAGATTTCCTCATATCAAATAATTCCAGCAACTGCTTATCAGTCAATTCAGAATACTTGTAGGGGTTCCGATTTGCCATTTCTTTTAATATTTAAATTTAATTTAAAAAATCGCCATGTTCGCTGTTGTTAGTTGTTAATAAAAAGAAAAAAAAAACCAGTCGAAAAGGCTACAGTCGACCGCATTCGACAGTATAATACCCTGTACAGGCTTCTATATTAAGAGTATTTTGATAATAGATACTTTGATTAAAATAAAAGTAAGAACATAACAGGTGTTTAAAGAAAACCCCTTTGAAACTCTCATTTTGCATATGAATTATTTGCTTGCTTATAGCAGCTCACTTTCACATATTTATACATATTCAATCAAAGGCTGAGTGTTACGACACTTAGTTTACTTATGACTGTGTCGCAGTAGTTCTCTATCTCGCTCGCACAAATATGCACACATGGTAAGCAGACGCATGTGTCACAGTCGTTCGCTGTCTCGCTCGCACACATGTGCTGCCTGCTGCTCTACGATTCCGTGGAAAAATAACATTTATTGCTGATTATCTGTCTTATTTACAAACCGATCTTGATGAAACTTTCAGCGTTCCTTCTACATATCATTCTTAACGCACCTGTTAAGTTAGAAGTGTCTACGTTGAAAAATGTGGCTATTATTCGTTTTTTTCGATTTGCGGGGGAAGGGGGGGAGGTATCCAAAATTTAAAATAAACTTGATCTGCGTATGGTATACAGGAACCTTGATGCCAAATTTGGTGTCTCTAGCTCTTATAGTTGCTGAGATCGACGCGTTCATACAGACGGACAGACGGACGGACAGACAGACGGACATGGCTCAATCGACTCGGCTGTTGATGCTGATCAAGAATATATATACTTTATAGGGTCGGAGATGACTCCTTCTGCCTGTTACAAAAATTTTTTTCACAAAGTTAATATATCCCTGTACAGGGTATAAAAATCATACTATAATTGCACGGATTGCGAATGTAGTGAGATAGCTACTGGCAACAAAAAGTTTGCTTTATGCCCCAAAAGTGTCTCAAGGCACATATCACTATTTCACTTCTACAACGCATACCTGATACATATTTGCATATCTGCAATTTTATTTTAATACTAAATTAACTTACCTTTCACCAAACACATACACAGCACAAATTTCCCGCCCCGCGTAGCACATGTTCTGTGTAAATGTAAAAAAAAAAGTACCATTAAAAGCTTCTGAGAGCTTGCAAAGCTCCTACACGTAATTTAGCATCTGTTCGTAACTGCCATAAAATATTCAAATGATGTTAAAGCTCTTCTTTATTTAGCAAATGTGAATAATGTAATAAGTGCCTCAAGATACTTTTAGGGCTTAGAGGGTTAAGTCTCCTTCTGAACTCCTGATTTGCATTCTAGAAAGTGTACCTAAAATTTATGTGAATGTGTCCTTAAGGAAACGAATAATAGGAATTACGCGACAGTTTGACGTGCTAGTTAGAGCAAATCTAGAGGTACACAAGGTCGAAACCCTGCCATGTATCCGTTGTCTGAAAAATCATCCTATACACAGGCTCAGTATAACAAAATCCGGCACCATGCATACTTATTCTTTATACATACTTTACATATGCATGTATAGCTGTCGTTCGTTGCCTCACTCGCACACATGTATTGGCCGCAAAGCACAAGCGATCCAATTTAAATATTTATATTCTGGATAATTATACCCTCTACAGGGATATATTAGCTTTGTGCAAAAAAATATGTAACAGGCAGAAGGAGTCATCTCCGTCCCTATAATGTATATATATATTATTAATCAGCATCAACAGCCGAGTCGATTTAGCCATGTCCGTTTGTCCGTCTGTCTGTCTGTCTGTCTGTCCGTCCGTATGAACACCTAGATCTCAAAGGCTATAAGAGCTAGAGCTACCAAATTTGGTGACAACGCTCTTATAGCGCGTAGAGCATTAGACTGTCAACCAAGGGATCGCGCGCTCGAGGCCCGGTCGATTCGTTTTGCTACATGTATAATATTTTATATGTGTAGATTTTGCTTTTCACGATTAGTACAGAGTCTTCCACTGTCCACTACGGTCGACTGTAGACTTTTCGACTGGTTCGTTTAATCGTCGAAATGAAACCTACCCGAGACTGCCGGCTGGGCAATGACCAATGTACCTCGAAACAAACGGGTATTATTTTCAGTTACTTGCTCACTGACTGCCTTAACAACAACAATTAATTCTAAACTGTGGCGATCCATTGTCGTATTTGCACAGCAAATCCCCAGGCGACAGCATAGCAATGGAGACAGAGAAGCTTCTGCTTTCCCCAGTTCCGAAGGATTTCATAACCTCTTTAAAGGCTGGGGCCAAACTAACAAAGAAGGTATGAAAGACAGCCCATGGATTAGCATGGATTAGCCAACAATTATGGCCTGCTGCTACATGGCACACGATAGAGAGCTGGGAAATCCGGAGGATTCAGTCCCTCAGCACTGGGACGGATGCCAATGCACTCAATTTAGTGTGGGGCAGTCCGAGTTTTTGTAAGACCCTCCTTCTCGGATCCAAGGTATATAGGCTACAGAGCCCAATTCGACTGTATTCCCCCAATAGCGTCTTCCGGAACCACTGGAACACAAACTGGAAGAGATTCACAACGACCATAAGAAAGAGGTTAACCAAAAATTCTCCAATTATAACATCGTGAGCAGTCCTTAGAGATTTCTTCATACTTGTAAAACAAGCTTAGAAAAGGTTACTTAAACCGCTAAAACGAAAACAGCAAAGAAGCAAGCTGCACTCTCTTTTTGGTGCATTTTCCGAGCTTTTCACAAGTCACCGAGGCAAAGACACTACACAACGCTCAAACGGAACCTATCAACATTCCTGCGAATTTTATCGCAGACTCCTTCTCGAGCTAAAAATTCGAATAAAAATATTCGAATCATGTTTGAGATTAGGTTATATGCCTATAGAACGGAGGACAGCAAAAAGTTGTATTTCTTCCAACACAAGAAGGGCATATGGAGGCATATCGTAAGGCGGATCTCCCCTGCTATTGAACCTAGTCATGGACTGAATTCTCAAAAAGCTCCCAAGATAACTGCTTGTGCCAATGGCATAAACACAATAATCACGGGCAAATATCTATCGACAAGCATCACGGGGTCGGTGTGGTCCAGTGCAACAAATGCCGAAGAAACACTTATAAGAGTCGACTCTCTATCGAGTGTCCATCTCAAATCCCTCGAATTACAGAAGCCAATTTCAGCCGACGAACACGAATGTTTTGTGGCGAGAGAACACGATACTAAACAACACAAAACAAGTGAGCGACAAAACTAGAACATAACAGTAAAGCTTCTGAAAGGCGTGGACGTATTAACTCAAAATGAAAATTCACAGACAGATAATGGGACCGTTCGGTTCAGTACGAACACGATCTCAAACAACACATTTTTTCCTATGTATCATACATATATACACACCAACCACAGTAAGCGACGCACGAGAGTTTTAAAGCGATTGTAGTTGGGTCCATGTTTCAGTGCGAATTATGGTGCAAAGACAACTTTAAAAATTAAGTGTTTTTAGCTTTCGAATTTAATAATTCTTTATAAAATAATAATAATGAATTAATGAATGAATGAATGAATGATAATGATTTTAATTTATTTGTGAGTTTATAAAGGCTTAATTAACTACCTTGTATCAGGACTAATATGAGAGCTAACAAGATGTTGAATATAAAGAATAACGGGATCCACCCCACTGCCTATTGTAAAACTGTTGTTTTTTGTTTTGGATCCCAATTCATTTCCGATTTGGAGGGTAGTATTAGTATTAGTAGTCCCATAATATTCGAGAATTCGCATAAGACGGCCATGCCGGGACTGTCTCAAGTCGCTCTCAGGTATCTAATTACACCTGGAAGTTCGAATTGCGTCCGCTATAAAATGCGTCATTTGTGACTCTCGCTGCCGAATGATGGATTTTCATAGCCCGCAACGCGTATTTTTAAGATAGGGAAACCCAAATATTGCCACCAAAAATACTTAATATGTATTCCACAAAAAAACTGGAATGTCATATTTATGTTTACTATCTATCTCTTTTTTATTTTGGGGCACAGTGCTACTTATTTTTTTGGGAAAAAGGGGAAAAAATAAAAATATCAATTATATCGATAAATTGATATCTAAATACGATATATTAAATATCATTTTGATATTTTTTTAAAGGAGAGTATATCGTTGATACGATATTTAAAAAATATTCGACATCTCTAGTATGTAGTATGTAGCCATGTAGCTCTAATAATACGTTCTTTTTTCGATTTACGAGGGCGGAAGGGTGCGTGGCAAAAATCTAAATGAATCTTGACCTGCCTGCACACTATATGAGTGTTGTCACCAAATTTGCTAACTCTAGCTTATAGTCTGAGATCAAGGTGTTCAGACGGACGGACAGACTGACAGAAGGATATGGCTCAATCGTCTCGGCTGTTGATGCTGATCAAGAATACTTTATAGGGTCGGAGATGACTCCTTCTGTCTGTTACGCACATTTCGCTTTTAACAAACTTAATAGCCTATGTACTTTTTTTTAAGCATCTAAAAAAATGGATGCTTTCTATATATTTTGCCATCAAAAAATTTCATTTTCTTTCTGGACACATTGTACCATTAAAAATGTACCAAAAGGGTATAATAATGTTGTGCAAATGTATGTTACAGACAGAAGGAGGCCTCGCAGACCCTATAGAGTATATATATTCTTGATCAATATCAACAGCCGAGTCCATTGAGCCATGTCCGTCTGTCTGTCCTTTGCTACTTCCCCCCTTTCGCCACTGCATTTCTCAACGTAGACACTTCTTATTTAACAGGTACTTGAAAAATATCATATAGAAGAAATGCTGAAAGTTTAATCAAGATCGGTTTTAAAATAAGAAAGGCAATCAGAATAGAAATAAAAGTGATTTTCCCATTGAATATTTGCGCTTTGCAGGCAGAACATGCGTGTGAGTGAAACAGCGAATGACTGCGATGCGTGCAGATGTACATTGAGCAGTCAGCTTTTTATCGAGAATGCAAAAGCTTGTTGCTATAAGCATTCAAGCATTATAAGAATTCATATGCTAAATGAGAGTTTTAAAAGAATATTTTTGAAAAACTAAAAGGTGTACTTCCTTCTATTATAATCAAAATACTTCATTTAAGAAACTGTACAGGGTATTGTACTGTCGAGTGCGGTCGACTGATCCGCTTTTTTCTTATTATTTTTCGTTGTGATGGACGCAAAGACCAAATCCATTATATACCCCTCACGACTATGGTGGCATGTCAAATAGTGTGCTTCTTTTCTAATGTCATGAATGTAGATGAATCTATCTGGTCCATCCAAAATAAAACTTTTCTCATCATTTGATGCAACTATTCCATCCCATGTGACTCCAAGCAAACAGACATCGAGCTTGCTTACGAATATCGGTAAGTACTCGGGATACAGCAACTACATCTGCATTAACACCCAAATTTGGTCGAATTTTGGCTGCAGATCACGAGTTTGAAGCTTCCCGGAGAATTATTCACTTTTCTCAAGTCCTAATCGCTTTCCTAGTGGGCTTATTCATATTTTATTTCGTAATTCGATGGATTTCTTAGATTTTCAGCTATATGTCTAGTTGCAAGTTTGCTGTCTCGGTAAGCCAATATGTTGCCTCTGCTTCCAAAAGTTAGTGCTATACCAGCACTCATCCACTGTTCATTTATTGGAATATTGGAATGGAAATTTTTACTTATACAGCTCTTCAGAAAGTAATATTACAGCCATTGAGTCTATTCCGATGATCGCAAAACAATCACAATGTTAAAAAATCAAAGCAAAAACGAAATATTTTATAAATATAAATGTTGTGCATCCAACTCTCATTCCTAACACTTGTCTATTGCTTTACTCTAAGAAAAATAACAACAGCTGTGGTGTCATAAACTTATTTCCCAAAATTCCATTTTCATTTTAATTTCGCCGCTACGTCAACAAATTAATAGGGTATTTCCACGACACTCTACATTCGGCACATTTGGTCACATTCGGATGTGACCAAATTTTGCATTTCCACGACAAAAAGTCATTCGCTCGAAATAAATCAGCTGCGCTGCTTGTAACCAAACAATCAAAAATAAAAAATTTAACGTCAAATACAAAAATCGACATATGCCTGGGCATTTGTAGGTGTATAGCAGTGAAATCCTTATCCGTAACCGTAATATAACTATAAACGAGGCGCGTGCGACAGTATAGTACCTTGCATCAGTATTTACAACTGAAGGTGGGTAAGACTAGTACAGTCGACCGCAGTCGACAGTGGGAGACTCTGTACTAATCGTGAATAGCAAAATGTACACATTCAAAAAATATTGTACAAATAGCAAAACGAATCTTCCGAGCCTCGAACTAGCGATCCCTTGATTCACAGTCTAATGCTCTACGCCCTGTGCCACCGGCAAATCGACCCGCAAGCCGACAAGATCAAAATAACTGAATTCGTATTTCCCATTCATTGCCGCCTTGAAAGTTTCTTAGAAAGTATTTGAAAGTTATTCGCGGTCTGAGTAAACTTCGAACCCCAGACCTCTCGGGCGCAAATCCGATGTCCTCTAAGCTAAGCTACTGCTTCATATAGTTCGAAGACGGCAATCTCTATACTTATGTAGCACGAATTTTAGCATTTGACATATATGTACATTAATTCGAATTTCTAACTAAATTTTGTTATTTCTATTTTTTAAGATTTTGCTACTTTCTGACAAATGAGGCAGAATTTATAATATATATTTAAATAAAATAGCAATAATTAATTAATAATTGAAAAATATAACTCAAATTTGTAATTGTCAGCAGCGAGATTTGAACCCGCGCCCTCGTAGCGAGTCTTGCTGTTGTTGTTGCTGTAATGCTGCTCAGCCCTCATGAATTTGTAGGTCATTCAATCCTAAAAATCTCCTTTGTTTATGGTTCGATCGGGATAAAACGATGCACTCGATGTGTGCCAAATCTGCCATGTGTGCCAAGTCTGTAGCTCTTATAATACGATATATATATATAATATAATTTCGATTTGCGGGGGCGGAAGGGGGCGTGGCAAAAATCTAAAACAAACTTGATCTGCCTGCACACTATAAGAGTGTTGTCACCAAATTTGGTAACTCTAGCTCTTATAGTCTCTGAGATCTAGGTGTTCATACGGACGGACAGACGGACATGGCTATATCGACTCGACTGTTGATGCTGATCAAGAATATATACACTTTATAGGGTCGGAGATGACTCCTTCTGCCTGTTACGCACAAATCGCTTTCGTCAAACTTAGAAGACTATGTACTTTTAGTACAGAGTCTAAAAATTTGCAATATCTGTTTTTTAAAAAAATTATTTTCGAATTTTGTATGGAGATGAAACTCACATCGGGGCCGAATGTGAAAAATTCCGTCGAATGAGCCAAATGTGCTGTCGTGGAAATACCCTATAAAACACAATTCTTGAATTATTAGCAATGTTTCTATAATCAAAAAGTTTTCAAATTTATGTACATAACCGGCATTCATGCAATTACAGTGGTTAACACGATGGAATGGTATTGTATGATTCCACAAGTTGGTAGATGTACTACATACAGCAATCGTTGTTTTTCTCTCATTACTATAATTGTATGTGTTGGGTATGTGAGCTTGTATATACAATATGTATGTAAGTCTATATGAATATGTATATACATGTGAGTATATTTATGTCCTTAAATCACTTGTATGTTCATTTTCTATTTCCCATTATACAAATAATACAAATGTTCTACATTTGAGATGGCTTCGAGGACGGTGGTACACTTGAAGGAATAATACCTGCACCTGTAGGTCGCTGTATCCAAAGATGGACCCAGAGGAGCTGCAGATGGACATAGAGGAGCTACCGATGGTGGCGGTATAGGACTCGGTTCCTTATCTATTAAATGAACTGCAGAGTGTACTGCATATATACTTAAAACCATTTGACGTTGTTCAGCTTCATGGCGAAAAGCAGCCTCTATTATGGAATTGTAACGTATGATAGGTACATAGGGGTCACAATATGGATCAATGTCCTATGCTGGTGGGCCAGACGAAGCAAAATGTATGAGTGGCCCTCCGACACCTAATGCAGGTGGTGCTGATGACCCATGCGAAGGCCTATGTCGTCCCGTAATCATGAAATTAGTATGATGCTGAGCTGCTGCTACGCCTTCATTTGCCTGCGCATTTGTTCCCCAATGCTACGCTGAGGCAAACGATCTCGTGGTGTTGATGACGATGATGCAGCTACTGCCTGTTTATTGCTCTCTCATTTATCTTTAATTTATCTTCATTTTCTTTCCGTTCACGTTCTTCACGTTCGCTTCTCTGCCTGTCACGACCCCTCTGTTCTCGTTCTCTTATCTCACGTTCTGGCTCCCGTTCTTCTGCCTCGCGGTGGGCATTCTCTAGATCAGGATCGGATTTGATACCCCAAGTACATGGTCCAGCTGTAGCTATAGGATGGTAGGATACTCAACGAGATTAAATCACAAACTGTTATGGTGTGCACAAATACACTAAAAAATGTTCTAGACTCACAAAAAAAACGTGATTAAATTGATTGATTGATCATCCCACTGACTTAAAAATTGGCTACCAAAATATAGCAGGCAGATCCTACATACCCCAGCCGTTCAGATGTAGAAACTGTGGCCATTTCGGCCATACAGCAACTCACTGCAGAGATACCAAGATCTGCCTCGATTTTTGCACCACGGTGCTTTCCGACCAAAACCAAAATGAGCTATATATTAACGTAAAATGCTGCATTATTTGCAAAGACATCAACCATCCCATTATCACCAAAGCCTTTTCGACCGTAATTTCCCAATCTGCATTAATCAAAAGGAACTACAAGCTACAATTAGAGTACTGGAAAGAACTGATATGAAGCAAGCAAATCTAATATATATAAAACGATATGAAAACGCCAACTCAACGAACCCAGCATCAACTATTAAAAACACCAGTAGCAGTCGTAGCCAGTTACACACGCAGACATCATAAACAACAATGAAAATCCGCCAGAAACTCTTACCGATAGGTACGATACGATGTAACAACTACATTTATATCTCAGTGATACAATACTTCCATAACTTAAATCTACAATGGCTACATTAATAATAATGATTAATTGCAACTATTATTTAAATACAGGCTCCCTAATGTAATATGCCTTTAAGAAAGACATATCCTCAATCCTACCCTAATTCCTATTCCAATAAACTATTCATTATATTATAGCAATGGCGGTCCTAATATATGGTGGGGTAGCCTTACTTGGTCATAACTCATGGCTACATACCAAACATAATCAAAATTCCTTTAACAATCCCAGCATTATGACATGTGACTTTAATGGTTGGAACACCTGATGGGGCTCCCCAAAAAGTAACCGCCGCAGTAACCTTATAGCCAAGATTATTTCCAAATCACCTGACCCTCCCATTTCATTATTACATTACAGCATTTCAGCCTAACTCACGTCGACTTTACCATAGCCGCTGCCTCAATATCCCTTGACTCTTCTTGATCGACGAAAACTATTGTGGCAACGACCACTTTCCAATTCTCATCTTCATTTTCCACTCAACCCCAACCAAATATAAATAATCTAAGACCTTTAAGCTAGACGATGCCATCACTAACAAAACCCAACTTACTTAAAATATACAGAGACCCTACAGTGACTAAAAATAACTATTGGACTGTTCTTAAGCGAATCATTTCAACAGCTAATATCCTTAACTACAAAAGTTCAAATGCACTATTCGAAAGGCAACTAAAAATTGCTTAACTTGACGCACAGAAACCAATCACAGTCGAAATTAATCCCACCACCAATACCACAAAAGTTTGTTCAAATATCAGAACTTTCTGTACTGGCCTACCGACCCCAATTACAATAACGTCTCAATCGTCAATCTCTTCAATGCCATCCTTTCAACATTACCCCAAACCTTCAAGCTCAGTAAAATTATTTCATATCATTATAACCAAAAACAGATTAACCTCTATAACCTCATACTGCCCAATTTCAATTAAAATAATAGCTGCCCAATTATTAATACACAAAAGCAGAAATTTACACATATGCAGGAAACATCACTGCCAAGTAAACATTCAGGCATCACTTTCACCTATCACAGAAGTTATATCCTATTTACATTGACATTTTGACATTTATTAGAACCTATGTGAGGATAGAAGAAGACAAACATGCGTAGCATCTTATGTCAGTGTGGCAGCATTTTATCTAGTATTTTTTGGAAATGTTGCTTTCTTCGGGGTATCGATAGCAAAAAGCTGATTTTGTCATCGATAATCGTAAACAATTATACAACAAAATTATACCGTGTAATTAAAAATATTAAAAATACTCTGCCAACTCTTTCAGTCGATCACAGTTTTTGCATACATTTGAATGCAATATTCAAAATGCAACTGATTATTAGAATAATCATAAATCTTGAAAGACAAACTCTTTCTAATATTACAAATATCAATATCAAAAAATTTATATTTTTTACAAAGCTCTGCATATATTACGGGGCTTAGGCTTGCAACATTTGAAGTGACGCATCGGCAAGAATGTGTACACTTTCAAAAGCTAGCAGCTATGAGCATGCAATGAATTCTAATTTCCATATGCTTACGCCATATTTATGTATGAATATATGTGTGTACATAGGGATACACATGTGTATAAACACATATTTATTAGTCTCACGCACAGCACTGCAATTCATTGCAAAATGTTCTAGTCTTTTCTTTCTAATTTATTTTCTGAACGTTTTTCTTATTCCTAGACCGATCTTAATGAAACTTTCACATGTGTTCCAGAAAAGTTTTTTTAAGCACCTGTTAAGTTAGAAATGTGTACGTTCAGATATGCAGGCAATATCGTTTTGATCGATTTGCGGAGAAAGGCGGGGAGGTTTCCAAAATTTGAAATAAACTCTAGCTCTTATAGTTCCTGAGATCGACGCTTTCATACAGCCAGTCAGACGGACAATTTTTGCACAAAGTTAATATAGCCCTGTACAGGGTATAAAAAGAAATAAACGCAAACAAAAACAAAAGAAATAAATGTGAACTCATTATTTTGTTAATTTAGCTTACATTGACAGGCATATCACTTGTTTTCGAGGATGGGACTCAGTGTAAGCGCTCGCTTCATTTTTTTCGCACCTTCGACAATGATGCGCCCAATGTAAGCACTATATTACATCACTAAAAATAATAGGCATCACTCTAAATAATCGCTACAATTGGAACCATATTTAAAACCTTATTCTTTCCATATCCAGCACAGTCAACATAATTAAAAGCATGGCAAGTCACAAATTTAACTGCAATCACCTCACACTTGCCTCTGTAGATAGCGCAATTCAACTTCCCACTATTAAAAATACTAACTACCAAAGCTCCTAAACCCATAAAATATTTAAATCCCCCAATGCCCCCGGTCACTGTGATATTCCACGAAATGTAACTGCTGATAAAGCCGCTAAAGACGCCACAAAATATCCCCTTGGTTTCTCTCCCAATTACAATAACGACGTCATAAATAAATACATTAATAACTAGTTAGTCTGCTTTGGTTTATTGATATAATTTCTACATTTCCGAAATTTCCCGCTCTGATCTTTCAAACTATAGCTATAAATTTAGTTCGTATGTAGATTTAATATCGCATAGAAAGTTCTAATAAATAAATAATTAAAAAATTTATAACATTTTAATTAGGCTCAATTGTAAATTTTATACATTTTTAAATTTTGTATTTATTTATTATAAGTTCCTATGCGATATTAAATCTTCCAACTTTTATATGAACATTCTTATTCTTTTTGTATACATACTTTGCCTCGCTCGCACACGTGTGTTGGCTGCAAAGAGCAAACCGCAAACGATTCTTTTCTTTCTTTCTGAATAGCTCTTTTATTTCTGAACCGATACTTTTGAGTTTCTAATATTATGAGCACCTAAATAACCTAAAATAACAGAAATTGTAGTCAGTGATTATAAATAATACTCAAGGAAAGTGAAAAATGGGAATTACAATATCTAGTGACAAGAAAAATCAATGTTATAATTGTGTGTCCCAGGAAGATCTCAGAAAAAACTGCAATGTAGAAACTACTACTTACCTTAAATGCAGCTAGTGTGGGCATATTTCAATAAGATATTCCCAAATCCTCAGTACAATGAATGCGCACTCATCCATCGCTCTCCGATATAATATTCGCAAAGCTGTCCGTTGGAATTTTATTCTCCGACTTTTTGATTTCCAATCACAGTAATTTAAGTAAGTACTCTAAACCCATATAAGTCTCTTGTCAACTCTATGTTACTTTCCAATATTTTCAAAAAATCTCGCTACGAATATGAAATTAATTTCAATTACTATATTTATTTATTTGAACCGCTTTTATGGTCTTAATTTCAGTTTGACAAAAGCAAACAAAAAATGTGTAGTAATAAATAATGTTGCTTGCACAACGACATCTTTTTGAATTTTAGAGTTAAATTCTCCTATTAACCCTCGCTACATAAATATTACAATTGCTGTAAGAGAGGTGCTGCACCACACTTACAAAATTAGAGAATAATAGAAATGGAAGGAGGAGGAAAAAGATTGCTGCCCTATAAATAATCATATGGGATATACTAGGGTGGGAGTTGACGGAGAAGGAGTCTCACTTGGCATGACCCCAATAAGTGGTGTCGTAACCGGCCTCAAAACCCATTAAACCATGATACAGAGAGTTAATTCAGCCTTATATAATAAGGAAATAAAATAGAAAATTTAGGATATGTCACGGATATTTCAATATCGTGAATTGAAAGAACAAAAAATTGTTTAATGAAGTGAAAAAGACCATTACGCACATTACGCTAATACTAGTAATATTGGTTAATTATTGAACAAAAAATTCTTTACATAATTAATGTTTATATATATATATATGTCGAATAGACCTCAATGTTCCAGCCTGAGATGGCTGGTCACTATTTCCTTCTGCCATTTTCAAGTGTTGTAGACTAAAATTTAGCGGAGCGAGTGTTGAGTACAATAATTTCCAAATCGGACAGAGACTCGTTGGTTCTCTTTTCTGCATCAACCGCAAGGATTCTTATATTTGTCTCTTTCACTCAACAAACACTGAGCCACATTGTCGACAACGTATGCTGTCGGCCCACTCTTTAGTGCTATACATTACCAAAAAGGATCTCGCTTTTTACAACACTTAATAATTCGCCTCAAAAGTCGGACGCGCAATTCAAATAATTCCGCTTTCTTCGACATATATGTATATATATTATGTAGAGTAAATAGAATATTTTTGTTGGCAATGCATATTCAAAAACAAATTTACCCAATTTCATTTCATTTTAAAAATTTAATTTAATTTTAGCCTATTTTACAAACATTTTCCATAATAACATTTCTGCAATAATTAAAAATGAATAATAAATAGTAAAAAAAAAGAAAATGAAATAAAAATATTGTAACGACTGAGGATCGAACCGCCAAAAAGCTGCACGTCAAGCACACGCACTATCTGCAGAGCCACCGCGGCATATGCTTGGCGGCCGTCAATAGCGACATATATGCAAGGACAGACGCATTTTCACATTTGATTTCGTCGCTTGCCTGAAAGAATAAAATAAGCGCGCAAGCATTGGCACGGATGTTGCCAAACTTCATGATTGCGTGTATCTGTTGAATATACACACAGAAGCGAAACGAGAGCGCATGCGACATAGGCTGTGCGTTTCGTTCTGCGGTCTATTCCACACTGTTGGCAATTTCGACGATGCTTCGCGACGCTCGCTGCGCTCTGCTTTGCTCTCTCAGTTCGGCATTTTACTCTCTGGGGTTCTATGCTGAGAGTGTGGGGTTCTATCGTCAAGCAAAATGTTGATATCATTTTCTTGATATATGAACAAATAAATATCTAATTTAAACTATTAGGTATTGTGTTTTTATATATTAAAAGTCTTATTACGAGTATGGGTTGTGTATATATGTGCCTGTCTCTGCTGGTAGACCTAAGTGGGAAATAACTTGCTGCGAAATGCTACGGATTGCATAACTAATCTCGGTACAAGTGAAACGAGCTTTCTTTTTTATTTATTCGTTTCTGTTAAGTAAAATATCTCTCTACTTTTTTGAAGACCAAATTTTACCTTACCCTGTTAAAATTAACTTAATAAATATTTCCATTCATAACTTTATATTATAAAAGCGTTGCGCTTACTATCCTTGCATTTTCTCAGGATTAGGATGACTGAGTTGAGGTAGGGATACACGTTAGAATATATATAATATATTATAATATTCTCAGTAGGATATCATCGACGACAACGATGCTTGCAGGAACAGAGCTTATAGTATGATCGGATTCCTTTTTTGTTGTTATCGGGGACCGACCATATTTATTGTTGATTGCGGCGTTTGAGATGGCTTCGAGGACGGTGGTACACTTGAAGGAATAATACCTGCACCTGTAGGTCGCTGTATCCAAAGATGGACCCAGAGGAGCTGCAGATGGACATAGAGGAGCTACCGATGGTGGCGGTATAGGACTCGGTTCCTTATCTATTAAATGAACTGCAGAGTGTACTGCATATATACTTAAAACCATTTGACGTTGTTCAGCTTCATGGCGAAAAGCAGCCTCTATTATGGAATTGTAACGTATGATAGGTACATAGGGGTCACAATATGGATCAATGTCCTATGCTGGTGGGCCAGACGAAGCAAAATGTATGAGTGGCCCTCCGACACCTAATGCAGGTGGTGCTGATGACCCATGCGAAGGCCCATGTCGTCCCGTAATCATGAAATTAGTATGATGCTGAGCTGCTGCTACGCCTTCATTTGCCTGCGCATTTGTTCCCCAATGCTACGCTGAGGCAAACGATCTCGTGGTGTTGATGACGATGATGCAGCTACTGCCTGTTTATTGCTCTCTCATTTATCTTTAATTTATCTTCATTTTCTTTCCGTTCACGTTCTTCACGTTCGCTTCTCTGCCTGTCACGACCCCTCTGTTCTCGTTCTCTTATCTCACGTTCTGGCTCCCGTTCTTCTGCCTCGCGGTGGGCATTCTCTAGATCAGGATCGGATTTGATACCCCAAGTACATGGTCCAGCTGTAGCTATAGGATGGTAGGATACTCAACGAGATTAAATCACAAACTGTTATGGTGTGCACAAATACACTAAAAAATGTTCTAGACTCACAAAAAAAAACGTGATTAAATTGATTGATTGATCATCCCACTGACTTAAAAATTGGCTACCAAAATATAGCAGGCAGATCCTACATACCCCAGCCGTTCAGATGTAGAAACTGTGGCCATTTCGGCCATACAGCAACTCACTGCAGAGATACCAAGATCTGCCTCGATTTTTGCACCACGGTGCTTTCCGACCAAAACCAAAATGAGCTATATATTAACGTAAAATGCTGCATTATTTGCAAAGACATCAACCATCCCATTATCACCAAAGCCTTTTCGACCGTAATTTCCCAATCTGCATTAATCAAAAGGAACTACAAGCTACAATTAGAGTACTGGAAAGAACTGATATGAAGCAAGCAAATCTAATATATATAAAACGATATGAAAACGCCAACTCAACGAACCCAGCATCAACTATTAAAAACACCAGTAGCAGTCGTAGCCAGTTACACACGCAGACATCATAAACAACAATGAAAATCCGCCAGAAACTCTTACCGATAGGTACGATACGATGTAACAACTACATTTATATCTCAGTGATACAATACTTCCATAACTTAAATCTACAATGGCTACATTAATAATAATGATTAATTGCAACTATTATTTAAATACAGGCTCCCTAATGTAATATGCCTTTAAGAAAGACATATCCTCAATCCTACCCTAATTCCTATTCCAATAAACTATTCATTATATTATAGCAATGGCGGTCCTAATATATGGTGGGGTAGCCTTACTTGGTCATAACTCATGGCTACATACCAAACATAATCAAAATTCCTTTAACAATCCCAGCATTATGACATGTGACTTTAATGGTTGGAACACCTGATGGGGCTCCCCAAAAAGTAACCGCCGCAGTAACCTTATAGCCAAGATTATTTCCAAATCACCTCACCCTCCCATTTCATTATTACATTACAGCATTACAGCCTAACTCACGTCGACTTTACCATAGCCGCTGCCTCAATATCCCTTGACTCTTCTTGATCGACGAAAACTATTGTGGCAACGACCACTTTCCAATTCTCATCTTCATTTTCCACTCAACCCCAACCAAATATAAATAATCTAAGACCTTTAAGCTAGACGATGCCATCTGGAGGAATGCGCCAACATTATTAAGCTTAACCGACAATGTGCCAACACCTCCATCCCACTAACAAAACCCAACTTACTTAAAATATACAGAGACCCTACAGTGACTAAAAATAACTATTGGACTGTTCTTAAACGAATCATTTCAACAGCTAATATCCTTAACTACAAAAGTTCAAATGCACTATTCGAAAGGCAACTAAAAATTGCTTAACTTGACGCACAGAAACCATTCACAGTCGAAATTAATCCCACCACCAATACCACAAAAGTTTGTTCAAATATCAGAACTTTCTGTACTGGCCTACCGACCCCAATTACAATAACGTCTCAATCGTCAATCTCTTCAATGCCATCCTTTCAACATTACCCCAAACCTTCAAGCTCAGTAAAATTATTTCACTATTCCAACCAAAAACAGATTAACCTCTATAACCTCATACTGCCCAATTTCAATTAAAATAATAGCTGCCCAATTATTAATACACAAAAGCAGAAATTTACACATATGCAGGAAACATCACTGCCAAATAAACATTCAGGCATCACTTTCACCTATCACAGAAGTTATATCCTATTTACATTGACATTTTGACATTTATTAGAACCTATGTGAGGATAGAAGAAGACAAACATGCGTAGCATCTTATGTCAGTGTGGCAGCATTTTATCTAGTATTTTTTGGAAATGTTGCTTTCTTCGGGGTATCGATAGCAAAAAGCTGATTTTGTCATCGATAATCGTAAACAATTATACAACAAAATTATACCGTGTAATTAAAAATATTAAAAATACTCTGCCAACTCTTTCAGTCGATCACAGTTTTTGCATACATTTAAATGCAATATTCAAAATGCAACTGATTATTAGAATAATCATAAATCTTGAAAGACAAACTCTTTCTAATATTACAAATATCAATATCAAAAAATTTATATTTTTTACAAAGCTCTGCATATATTACGGGGCTTAGGCTTGCAACATTTGAAGTGACGCATCGGCAAGAATGTGTACACTTTCAAAAGCTAGCAGCTATGAGCATGCAATGAATTCTAATTTCCATATGCTTACGCCATATTTATGTATGAATATATGTGTGTACATAGGGATACACATGTGTATAAACACATATTTATTAGTCTCACGCACAGCACTGCAATTCATTGCAAAATGTTCTAGTCTTTTCTTTCTAATTTATTTTCTGAACGTTTTTCTTATTCCTAGACCGATCTTAATGAAACTTTCACATGTGTTCCAGAAAAGTTTTTTTAAGCACCTGTTAAGTTAGAAATGTGTACGTTCAGATATGCAGGCAATATCGTTTTGATCGATTTGCGGAGAAAGGCGGGGAGGTTTCCAAAATTTGAAATAAACTCTAGCTCTTATAGTTCCTGAGATCGACGCTTACATACAGCCAGTCAGACGGACAATTTTTGCACAAAGTTAATTTAGCCCTGTACAGGGTATAAAAAGAAATAAACGCAAACAAAAACAAAAGAAATAAATGTGAACTCATTATTTTGTTAATTTAGCTTACATTGACAGGCATATCACTTGTTTTCGAGGATGGGACTCAGTGTAAGCGCTCGCTTCATTTTTTTCGCACCTTCGACAATGATGCGCCCAATGTAAGCACTATATTACATCACTAAAAATAATAGGCATCACTCTAAATAATCGCTACAATTGGAACCATATTTAAAACCTTATTCTTTCCATATCCAGCACAGTCAACATAATTAAAAGCATGGCAAGTCACAAATTTAACTGCAATCACCTCACACTTGCCTCTGTAGATAGCGCAATTCAACTTCCCACTATTAAAAATACTAACTACCAAAGCTCCTAAACCCATAAAATATTTAAATCCCCCAATGCCCCCGGTCACTGTGATATTCCACGAAATGTAACTGCTGATAAAGCCGCTAAAGACGCCACAAAATATCCCCTTGGTTTCTCTCCCAATTACAATAACGACGTCATAAATAAATACATTAATAACTAGTTAGTCTGCTTTGGTTTATTGATATAATTTCTACATTTCCGAAATTTCCCGCTCTGATCTTTCAAACTATAGCTATAAATTTAGTTCGTATGTAGATTTAATATCGCATAGAAAGTTCTAATAAATAAATAATTTAAAAATTTATAACATTTTAATTAGGCTCAATTGTAAATTTTATACATTTTTAAATTTTGTATTTATTTATTATAAGTTCCTATGCGATGTTAAATCTTCCAACTTTTATATGAACATTCTTATTCTTTTTGTATACATACTTTGCCTCGCTCGCACACGTGTGTTGGCTGCAAAGAGCAAACCGCAAACGATTCTTTTCTTTCTTTCTGAATAGCTCTTTTATTTCTGAACCGATACTTTTGAGTTTCTAATATTATGAGCACCTAAATAACCTAAAATAACAGAAATTGTAGTCAGTGATTATAAATAATACTCAAGGAAAGTGAAAAATGGGAATTACAATATCTAGTGACAAGAAAAATCAATGTTATAATTGTGTGTCCCAGGAAGATCTCAGAAAAAACTGCAATGTAGAAACTACTACTTACCTTAAATGCAGCTAGTGTGGGCATATTTCAATAAGATATTCCCAAATCCTCAGTACAATGAATGCGCACTCATCCATCGCTCTCCGATATAATATTCGCAAAGCTGTCCGTTGGAATTTTATTCTCCGACTTTTTGATTTCCAATCACAGTAATTTAAGTAAGTACTCTAAGCCCATATAAGTCTCTTGTCCAACTCTATGTTACTTTCCAATATTTTCAAAAAATCTCGCTACGAATATGAAATTAATTTCAATTACTATATTTATTTATTTGAACCGCTTTTATGGTCTTAATTTCAGTTTGACAAAAGCAAACAAAAAATGTGTAGTAATAAATAATGTTGCTTGCACAACGACATCTTTTTGAATTTTAGAGTTAAATTCTCCTATTAACCCTCGCTACATAAATATTACAATTGCTGTAAGAGAGGTGCTGCACCACACTTACAAAATTAGAGAATAATAGAAATGGAAGGAGGAGGAAAAAGATTGCTGCCCTATAAATAATCATATGGGATATACTAGGGTGGGAGTTGACGGAGAAGGAGTCTCACTTGGCATGACCCCAATAAGTGGTGTCGTAACCGGCCTCAAAACCCATTCAACCATGATACAGAGAGTTAATTCAGCCTTATATAATAAGGAAATAAAATAGAAAATTTAGGATATGTCACGGATATTTCAATATCGTGAATTGAAAGAACAAAAAATTGTTTAATGAAGTGAAAAAGACCATTACGCACATTACGCTAATATTAGTAATATTGGTTAATTATTGAACAAAAAATTCTTTACATAATTAATGTTTATATATATATATATATGTCGAATAGACCTCAATGTTCCAGCCTGAGATGGCTGGTCACTATTTCCTTCTGCCATTTTCAAGTGTTGTAGACTAAAATTTAGCGGAGCGAGTGTTGAGTACAATAATTTCCAAATCGGACAGAGACTCGTTGGTTCTCTTTTCTGCATCAACCGCAAGGATTCTTATCTTTGTCTCTTTCACTCAACCAACACTGAGCCACACTGTCGACAACGTATGCTGTCGGCCCACTCTTTTAGTGCTATACAATACCAAAAGGATCTCGCATTTACAACACTTAATAAATCACCTCAAAAGTCGGACGCGCAATTCAAATAATTCTTTCTCCGTCATATATGTATATATACATATATATAAATAGAATAATATGTATGCTAGCGGGGGCGCCGCCGAAAACAGACGATACGCTGGAATAGATAGCAAAAATCAAGGACTTTTGGCTGCAGAACACGAGTTTAAAGCTTCCCGGAAAATTCTTCAATTTTTGCAAGTCCTAAGCGCTTTCCTATTAAGCTTATTCATATTTTATTTCGTAATTCGATGGATTTCTTAGAAAATTACTCTTCTAGAGATTTTTTCAGCTATATGTCTATTTGCAAGTTTGCTGTCTTGGTAAGCCAATCTCTTGCCTCTGCTTCCAAAGTTAGTGCTATACCAGAACCCATCCAGTGTTAACTTATTCGAATATTGCTTTATGTTTTTATGGAAATTTTTACTTATACAGCTCTTCAGAAAGTAATATTACAGCCATTGAGTCTATTCCGATGATCGCAAAACAATCACAATGTTAAAAAATCAAAGCAAAAACGAAACATTTTATAAATATATATGTTGTGCATCCAACTCTCATTCCTAACACTTGTATATTGCTTTACTCTAAGAAAAATAACAACAGCTGTGGTTATTTGCAGTGTATGTATTTGTCATGAACTTATTTCCCAAAATTCTATATTCATTTTAATTTCGCCGCTACGTCAACAAATTAAAACACAATTCTTGAATTATTAGCAATGTTTCTATAATCAAAAAGTTTTCAAATTTATGTACATAACCGGCATTCATGAAATTACAATGGTTAACACGATGGAATGGTATTGTATGATTACACAAGTGGCTAGATGTACTACATACAGCAATCGTTGTTTTTCTCTCATTATTAGAATTGTATGTGTTGAGTATGTGAGCTTGTATATATAATATGTATGTAAGTCTATATGAATATGTATATACATGTGAGTATATTTATGTCCTTAAATCACTTGTATGTTCATTTTCTATTTCCCATTATACAAATAATACATATGTTCTATATTTTATATGAAAAAATAAATATCTAATTTAAACTAATAGGTATTGTGTTTTTATATATTAAAAGTCTTATTACGAGTATGGGTTGTGTATATATGTGCCTGTCTCTGCTGGTAGACCTAAGTGGGAAGTAACTTGTTGCGAAATGCTATGGACTGCATAACTAATCTCGGTACAAGTGAAACGAGCTTTCTTTTTTATTTATTCGTTTCTGGTAAGTAAAATATCTCTCTACTTTTTTGAAGAGCAATTTTTACCTTACCCTGTTAAAATTAACTTAATAAATATTTCCATTCATAATTTTATATTACAAAAGCGTTGCGCTTACTATCCTGGAATTTTCCCAGGATTAGGATGACTGAATAGAGGTAAGGATACGCGGTAGAATACATACAGATGACAAAATAAGTGCTTGAAATTTTAAAAACTTCTATTTCTTAAAATAGCGTTATAATATTCTTAGTAGGTTATCATCGACTTGGTGTTGCTGGCGAAGCAGATGGTATACCAACGATGCTTGCAGGAACAGAGCTAAGACTAACACCTGCCCCAGGTGTGCCCATTATGCTTATAGTATGATCGGGTTCCTTTTTTGTTGTTATCGGGGACCGACTCAAAGGGTCGACAGTTATCATATGTTGTATTGCCATATTTATTGTTGGCTGTGGCGGTCCTGGTAGCTTTCCAATTCCAATTGTAGGTAGTTGCGTTTGAGATGTCTGCGAGGTCGGTGGTGCACTTGAAGTAATAATTCCTACACCTGGAGGTGGCTGTATCCGAAGATGTGTGGCAGATGGGCCCAGAGGAGTTGCAGATGGACCCAGAGGAGCTACCGATGGTGGCGGTATAGGACTCGGTTCCTTACCTCTTAAATGAACTGCAGACTGTGCTGCATATATACTTAAAACCTTTTGACGTTCTTCAGCTTCATGGCGAAAAGCAGCCTCCATTATGGGATTGTATCGCATAATAGGTACATAGGAGTCACGATATGGATCAATGCCCCATGCTGGAGGGCCCGGCGAAGCAAAATGTGTGAGCGGCCCTCCGACACCTAATGCAGGTGGCATCATGTTGCGTGAAAGATGAGATGCTGATGACGGTAACCCATGGGATGGCCCATGTCGTCCCGTAACCATGAAATTAGCGTGATGATGAGCTGCTGCTACGGCTGCATTTGCCTGCGCCGCGGCTAATGCTGAGGGATGATAACGGGGATCCCCAACAGCAGTAGCCGCTGATACGCGCAAAAGCATTACATCTTGATCCTCTTTTGTGCGCGAATGTTCCTCTTTAATGCGAATCTCTGTATTTTGTTCCCCAATGCTACGATGAGGCGAACGATCCCGTGGTATTGATGACGATGATGCAGCCGCTGCCTGTTTATTGCTCTCGTTGATTCGTTGTTGCTGTAGTAACCTTTCACGTTCAATCTCACGGCGTTCCATCTCACGTCGCTCACGTTCTTTGCGTTCTCGTTCTCTCTCACGTTCTTGTTGTTCTCGCTTTAATTTTTCTTCTTTTTCTTTCCGTTCACGATCTTCACGTTCGCGTCTCTGCCTGTCACGTTCCCTTTGCTCTCGTTCTCTTATCTCACGTTCACGCTCCCGTTCTTCTGCCTCGCGGCGGGCATTCTCCAGAGCAGGATCGGACTTGATACCCCAAACACTTGGTCCAGCTGTAGCTGTAGGATGGTATGTCACAGATCGTGGAACAGAACTTGTTCTGAAAAATAGGATAAACAAAATTGTACCTGAGATTAAATTGGAACATTTATATGTTATGAATATATGGTGCTTTTGATGTAAAAGAAATATCTGATTCTGATTTTCCATACTTTTAACGCATGATGGCATTACGCCCAATTGTAAATTTTATACATTTGTAAATATTATACGAACATTCGTATTTTTAGCTCTCATTTGTTTACAGATCTTTCTGGAACATTCTAAATTGTTTAAAAATGGTATTCTGCGAGCACCTATAATTTGAAAGTGTCTACGCTGAAAAATACAGGCTATAATTAGGTTGCAAATAATTTGTTTGAGGGTGGGGAGGGAAGGTTTCCAAAATCTAAAAAGAACTCGATCTGCGGACGGTATACAGAAATATACATGCCAAAGTTCGTGTCTACATTTTATGGTTGCTGAGATCGACGTGTTCATACAGACAGGCAGACGAACAGATGACCATGGTCCAATCGACTCGGCGACTGATCAAGAATATATATACTTCTCAATGTTACACGCATTTGTACGAAACTCTTATACCCATTTTGGTCAATTTTTGATAGGCACAGGGTATAATGTTAACGTTAAGGGAATTTTTACACTATTTCCTTGTTCTAGTTGCTGAGAATTTTATTTTATTAATTTCATCGGCTTTGTTATGAAATTGGATTGGAATACTTATTTTCTAATATTTTTATTTTTTTTTAATTTGGGTATTTCTTCTGCCTATTGCTTTTGCTCAAAGTTGATATATTCCTATGGTGTGGTCATTTGGGATAATGCAGCTTACTCATATCATGCTTGCAAGTCAAACTTAATGGCATTTTGGGAGGTATGGTTGGAAACATAGAGATAACTTAATTTATCTACGGTTATTAAGGTCATTAATGGAAAAGCCCTTAATCAAAAAAATGGACCAAAGCTTAACCCAGTGCAACGGGAATAGAACGGGAATAGCGAAAAATATTTTGTTCAATCAACGATTAAAAAAAAATTTTGGTTCATTCAGTATATCATTGGACAAATTTTTCCTCATTTAGGAAAGCAGCATATATTAATGTTAGATCCTTTGCATGATTTTCATTTTTATAGTCACAATAGTCATGAATAGTTAAGCATCAAACACAGTTCAGAAAAAAATGATGTACAGTGAAATCCAGAGTTCCTAATAAGTACTTAACGCTCGGGAATAGACCGCTGATCCCCTTTAACACGATGCTGCTATTATGACAAGTAAAACTAAAGGCTATCAATATTACTCTTGCATAGTCAAACTTCTATTTGTCTATTTTCATTTTGATCTACACTTCATTTAGCAACATTAGCTCACAACGTGAGCTGTACTGCAATGGCAGATTATTGAGCTTGAGTCACTACATAAGCACATTATAAGCATCTCTGACCATATATAGCAGGGAAGCCCTACGATAATTCACATGGTGCACATTTGATTTTTGGACAATCACGAGGGTTGGCTGACAGTTTCTTTATTAATTTTTCAACATAATATGCTTTTAAACGTATATACTTAGTACAACCGTCCACCACTTTTGTATGTCTTATAATAGGACTTGTTTTGTCGTTTTTTGTTTAAATATAACTTTTTTATTTGTCTAAAATTGCTTTCCACCAAATCTGGGGAATATGGAGAATGGGAAAGAATTTCGTAGTTTAATTCACACAATATGATGATGACGAAATATTATTTTTTTCTTTGCCATGTGCGGGATTTTTCTCTTTAATTCTGAATCAAATGTTTGATAAGCGCCAACACCAACTAAGGAATTATCAGAATTGCCCCTAAATAGACAAATACGACAAGTTCCTGTCTTCAATGGAATCATTGAAGAGCTTAAAGCATTAGTAAGGGAGATTGACTTCATCATGAATCTTTACCCCACCCAAGACTCCCGCAAAACAACAAATAATTCAGATCCATAGAAATGCAGACAACGGGAACTGTGCAAAGGGTATCGCAAATGCCGAGAGCCACTATTGAAGCCCTCATTGAAAAATTGAAAACGCTGAAACCATTCGAGGAGTTGCTACGACGCGACGCCTGTATAGAACTAATTATAATGGAAGTACTGGTAAGTTTGTAGAAGATCTGGAGTATAAGACTTTTGTAATATCAAATAAATTAACATTTGAAGATAATTCCTCAAATAAGCTTTTATACACAAACGCAATTAAAACAAGTAGCTCAGAAAGAAAGCTACTATTAGAGATACAAATAACCTCTAAATGCTAATGTTAACTTAAACAAAAGTTAAACCTCCGGTTAATTTTGTTCATAGGACAAGACCGCACTCGAACGCCTTGAAACGACGGAAAACATACCGTTCAATTTTGCAAGGTATAGTGAATCAAATGAAAGTGATCAGTTTAGAATAAACAAGCGGATCAGTCGAGGCGCATGCGACAGTATAGTACCTTGCATCAGTATTTACAACTGAAGGTGGGTAAGACTACAGTCGACCGCAGTCGACAGTGGGAGACTCTGTACTTTTCGGGAGGACCCAAAATAGAAGAGGGCGTGGCAAAAATTAAAAAAAGAAAATTATACGCTGACGGTGTAGTTTCGAGCCCCAGACGTCTCGCTTGCAAATCATCCTACGTCTTCTAAGTTGAGCTACTGACTTAAAAGGTTCACAGGCAGCAATCTCAATACTTATGCAGCACGAATTTTAGCATTTGACAAATATGTACATAAATTCGAATTGCTAACTAAATTTTATTATTTATATTTCTTAAAGATTTTGCTACTTTCTGACAAATTATGCAGAATTTATAAAAATAAAATAAAAATAATTAATTAATAATTGAAAAATAAATCTCAAATTTAAATTGTCAGCAGCGAGATTTGAACTCGCGTAATCGTTGCGAGTCTTGCTGTTGTTGTTGCTCTAATGCTGCTCAGCCCTTATGAATTTGTTGGTCATTCATTCCTTAAAATCTCCTTTGTTTATGGTCCGATCTTGATAAAATTTTCGGAAAGCGTCCGCACACATGCACACTCTATGTGTGCATCTGCCAAGTGTGTAAAGTCTGTAGCTCTTATAATACGTTTTTTTCGATTTGCGGGGGCGGAAATGGGCGTGGCAAAAATCTAAATCAAAATTGATCTGCCTGCACACTATAAGAGTGTTGTCACCAAATTTGGTAGCTCTAGCTCTTATAGTCTCTGAGATCTAGGTGTTCATACGGACGGACGGACATGGCTATATCGTCTCGGCAGTTGATGCTGATCAAGAATATATATTATTTATAGGGTCGGAGATGACTCCTTCTGCCTGTTACGCACAAATCGCTTTCGTCAAACTTAGAAGACTATGTACTTTTTTAAAGTACAGAGTCTAAGAATCTTAACGATGAATAAAGAAGTAAACTTACAAAGTCCTATTTGAATTTAATGACTTACAATAAAAATAATATGAACATTTGATTTTTTAGATCAAGAAGTATTAAAATGAGTGTTACTACTAGTTAAAGACTTTAGTATGAGAAACTTGATAGTAAGAAGAGAGGACTCTAAGTTGAATACACGAAAAGGTCTGTTGTAATCAGCACAGAGTACTCGAAAAGGTTCATAGCGGACAATTTGGAGATACCTCTATAATTTTTAACATCAAATTTAGATCCATTTTTATGAAGAGGAAGAATAAATGATTCCTTCCAAATGGATTTGAAAGAGCAGGAGTTCACCGAGAGTACAAAAAGAGAATGCACTGGTCTACCTAGAGAAACAGCACAATATCTAAGTATACATCCTGGTACTCCATCAGGACCTGGTATATAACCAGGCTTGATTAAATTTAGTTCATTAAGTAACGAACTTTCAGTGATCACAGGACAAAAAATGCAGTTAGACTTAAGCAAACTGTAAGGATAAGGTGAGTTAATTGAGGAATTATTACTTGAATAAGTAGATTGGAAGAAGCCTGCAAACAAATCGGCCGCTGCTTGATCACAGTTTGCTTTCATATCTTCATAGGATACAGAAGAGGAAGATTTTCGTTTCATATTAACAAAATTAAATAATTAACAAATAATCATTGTAACAACGCGAGCTAAGAGTAATAAAGTTTGATCTGGCAACGACATATCGCGAAAAATCAGAAGGATTTCCCGACCCCTTATATCTTTTATAATATCGAGATTTCGCATTTTTTAACATTGTTAGCTCTCGCGAGAACCAGGGAGGTCTATTAGACCTCACAGGGAACTTACGGGGCACACAATGCTCAAAGAGCGAATTTAACATATTATAAAAAAGATAGACGTAATGTTTATGTCAGTACAAGCGTACAGAGCAGACCAGTCAGTATTTAAAACCAGTCGGAAAGGCTACAGTCGACCGCAACCGACAGTATAATACCCTGTACAGTTCTCTATAATAAACGTTCTCTATAGTTTGGTCTTGCAACATTTTCAGTACATCTCAATTAATTGATTATTTTATACAAATCTCTGTATACATTATGGTTAGACTTGCCATATAATTGTCGGCAAGCAGTATGACATTTGATGTGACACAACTCAGCTTTTCGGCGAGAATGTGTTCACTTGCAAAAGCTAGCCGCTATGAGCGTGCACTGAATTCAAATTGTTGGCAAAGCAGTGCGATTCTTTCTTTTCTGAATGTCTTCCTTATTCCTGGACCGATCTTTATGAAACTTTCACATGTGTTTCAGAACAGTATTCTTTAAACACCTGTTAAATTGGAAATGTGTACGTTCAGAAATACTGGCTGTAAACAGGGTATACAGCAATTGGAAGGCGGGGAGGTATCTAAAATTTGAAATAAACTTTATCTGCGGACGGTATACAGGAACCTTTATGCCGAACTGGGAGTCTCTATATCTTATAGTTGCTGAGATCGACGCGTTCATACAGACAGACAGGATATAATTAGAGTATTAAGTTTAGAAAAACCAGCATTTCGAAAGCAACGGGGTTTAACCATTTTTGAATTTGCTCATAAGAATTTTCTCATCAGTTCGATAAAGTTATCGCTTCAGATGAAAACTCAGAGTAGAGCAGCAGGCAGCACATGTGTGCGAGCGAGACAGCGAACGACTGTGACACATGCGTCTGCTTACCATGTGTGCATATTTGTGCGAGCGAGATAGAGAACTACTGCGACACAGGCATAAGTAAATTAAGTGTCGTAACACTCAGCTTTTGATTGAATATGTATAAATATGTGAAAGTTAGCTGCTATAAGCATGCAAAGAATTCATATGCAAAAAATGAGAGTTTCAAAAGGGTATTCTTTAAACACCTGTTATGTTCTTACTTTTATTTTAATCAAAGTACCTATTATCAAAATACTTTTAATATAGAAGCCTGTACAGGGTATTATACTGTCGAATGCGGTCGACTGTAGCCTTTTCGACTGGTTAAAAAATACTGTTCTGAAATACATGTAAAAGTTTCATAAAGATCGGTCCAGGAATAAGGAAGACATTCAGAAAAGAATGTAGTTGGAAAAGACTAGAACATTTTGCAATGATGCCTTACCAACAATTAGAATTCATTGCATGCTTATAGCTGCTAGCTTTTGCAAGTGAGCACATTCTCGCCGAAAAGCTGAGTTGTGTTACTTCAAATGTCATACTGCTTGCCGACAATTATATTGCAAGTCTAAACGTAATGTATGCAGAGATTTGTAAAAAATAATCAATTATTATGATATTTGTAATATTAGAGTTTGTCTATCAAGAATTGATTATTCTAATGATCATTTGCATTTTAAATATTGGCGAGCAAGTGAGGTCCACGAAAAAACTGAGATGTTTTTTCCATTGAATCGTTGCGGTTGCGTCAAACAGCACATGTGTGCGAGCGAGACAGCGAACGTGCAGACGTATATGAAATGACGTAGCACTAAGCTTTTCATCAAGAACTTGCTGATATAAGCATACAAAGAATTCATATGCTAAATGACAGTTTCAAAAGAGTATTCTTTAAACACCTGTTATGTTCTTACTTTTATTTTAATTAAAGTACCTATTACCAATATACTTTTAATATAGAAGTCTGTACAGGGTATTATACTGTCGAATGCGGTCGACTGTAGCCTTTTCGACTGGTTTTATGTTATCAGAATTTGAAAATCAAAACAAATGATTTAAAATAATTAAATTAATTTTTATTATCAGCCGCGCATTGAAAAAGAAGATTCAATGAAGCTAAGTCTCATTAATACAAAATATTCATAGAAAATTTTAGCAACACAATGCGCCTATAAGAGCAGAGCCTGATGTGCTGTTCTACTCAAATCACTATCTAAGAAGTAATAATGTAAAGGAACAATCTGTATTTCTTATTTTATTCAAATTTTAAATTAAGGGACACACTTTTGATTCATACAAAAGTTGTCTACCGATTGCTTTCCTTACGGTGGAAATTTTTTATAATTCCAAATTTATGCTCACGCCAAATAGAAAGCACCTGTTATTCAATTAGCTCACAGATCGCATTATTTGACTATGTGTCAACTGCCAATAAGTCAGTCGGTCAATATAAAAAGTGTTACGCTGGAAGTATTAAGGTTGGAAATATGTTCTTCTACCTGATACATTAAAATTTTAGAAATGAACGCCATAAAATATGGAGCTTGTCGCGTACTGTAATGTGCGTTATAAGTAATTACTTACCTCCATGTATCTAAATGTCCATTCAACGAAAGGTCACGTCCGAAATGTGTCAAACCGCCAAAGCTAAATGATCCAACATACCTGCCAAATGGGGAAACTGAGGTTCCTGTCAGAGTTTGTGCACATATTAACATCGATGTGAAAGACTATTGCTTAAAACTGCTTACATACGACCGCTTGGCCACCGCCACTTTTTATTAAAAAAACTGTTAGTGTCATGTGCACACTAACATTTTTATAACTTCGGCACTACACCGAAACACACCGATGAAAATAGTTCATATCCTATCTGCATCGGTTTTTATGTCGGTCAAATGCTTACTAAATCAAAACATTTTTATATGAATAAAGACCGTTGATATTTTTGACTAAAACTCGATGTGAGTAGAGATATAACGATATCCGCAGACGTTAAGTGTCAAGAAAAAAGTAGTCGTATGTAAGCAGGTTAAAAAAAAACTCACCGATATGGCTAGGTGGTGCTCCAATAAAGCTCGCAGCTAGGGGTGAACTTTCAAAAGGCGATCTAACGTATGTCGCTGCTGAAGTCAGTTCTCCTGACCGATGAAGTAAATGACCTGATATTGTATTTAAAGTTAATGCCGAAGCGGATTTTATGCCAAGTGCTGATGAGGATCCACTTGCTGTCACCACATTTCCATTAGTAACTGAAGTAGTGACATTGTTTGCAGGTATGCCACTGTTACCAGTACCATTGAGTCCGTTGCCAGACGACGTCGAGTTGACACTAATAGTGCAGTTACTATGACCTGTACCCAAAACTGACGCAGTACACACAGATTTTTCAGAACATTGCTTGTTTTGGTGATAGTAAATTTCCCACGCAATGCGAACATGCATAGCATTCCAACGTCCAGATTTCTAATTTTAAAAAAGACAATAGACAATATGAGTAGTTGAAGCTCATAAACCAGGATGCCCATAATATTCAATAACTCGCTGTGGAGGAATTAGAGGGCTATGTTAGTATTATAGTCCTAAATAAAACAATATTTCCCAAAAAAAAAAGCGATACAAAGTGGTGGAGAATTTGCAATGTATGACATGTTTTGCATACCTTATGTATTATTTACATTTGTAGGTCAGTTATCAGTTAATTATAACCATACTATTATTTTAATTTTTATCCGACATGAAATAAATTTATATATAAATTTTTTTTTTTTAAAGGTTATGATCTTTTTTTCACAAAAGCAAATCACACACACTATATATGCAAAAGAGCAAAACATGGCTCTCTTGCGCTCTATTTATCTCTGTTTTACCCCCACGATCATTATACCAGCCTCTATGAAAATAAAAGTATTCTGCTAATTATTATAAGACTGAATATACAATTGGGAGCAAAAGTGAGTACATGTTCAGAATCACTGACTTTCACCATTCACAACTACCAAACGGTATAAGCTAAGTAAAATCAGTCGAAAAGGCTACAGTCGTCCGCATTCGACAGTATAATACCCTGTACAGGCTTCTATATCAAAAGCATTTTAATAATAGGTACTTTGATTAAAATAAAAGTAAGAACATAACAGGTGTTTAAAGAATACTCTTTTGATACTGTCATTTAGCATATGAATTCTTTGTATATCAGCAAGTTCTTGATGAAAAGCTTAGTGCTACGTCATTTCATATACGTCTGCACGTTCGCTGTCTCGCTCGCACACATGTGCTGCTTGACGCAACCGCAACGATTCAATGGAAAAAACATCTTAGTTTCTTCCTGGACCTCACTTGCTCGCCAATATTTAAAATGCAAATGATCATTAGAATAATCAATTCTTGTCAAAGCAGTGCGATTCATTGCAAAATGTTCTAGTCTTTTCCATCTACTTTCTTTTCTGAATGTCTTCCTTATTCCTGGACCGATCTTTATGAAACGTTCACATGTGTTTCAGAACAGTATTTTTTAAACACCTGTTAAGTTAGAAATATGTACGTTCAGAAATACATGCTGTTAACAGGGTATAAAGAGTTTTGATCGATTTGCGGGGGAAGGCGGGGAGGTATCCAAAATTTGAAACAGACTTGATCTGCGGACGGTATAGAGGAACCTTCATGCCAAATTTTGAGTCTCTAGCTCTTATAGTTGCTGAGATCCACGCGTTCATACAGACGGACAGACAGACAGACAGACGGACATTTTTTGCCAAAGTTAATATATCCCTGTACAGGGTATAAAAAAACTCTTAATTATTAGTTTATTTGTAACAAATAGAAGTATTTAAACGAAATATAGTGTAAAACAAAAGACGAAAGTGATAACTGTAAATATTTTGCTTGTATACCATGAGGAAGAAAGCAATTACCATTTGAGATCAAAATTTTAAGGATCGAATGTAAAATATTGTGCAAATGATCGATGGAAATATTCTGTTATGATTTGTGCTATTTATACGTCCATGGCTGTATATCGTGATATTTTGTTTCCCAAATATCGTATATGCGATTTTTTTTTTGATATTTTAAGATAAGATATTTGTGCGTTTGTCACTCTGTGAGTCTAGTTCAATCTCATTTAAGTGCTCGGAGACAAAATGGATTTAAATTTGAGGAACAAATATTACAGTCATATGAAAAACGGCACAGTGAAGTGTACTCTGTGCATGACGAAAATGCAGATAATAGGTCAATTTTAAAAAATATTTGTGTTTATTATCTATCTTTTTTTATTATGAGGCACAAAGCTACTTATTATTTGGGAAAAAGGGGGAAAACATAAAAATATCAATTATATCGATAAATCGATATTTAAATACGATATATTAAATATCATTTTGATATTTTTTTAAAACAGAGAATATCGTTGATTTAAAAAATATTCGACTTCCCTAGTTCATACAGACAAACGGATAAATAGATGAAATGGCCAGCCGACTCGGATGTTGATACTAATGAATAATATATATACTTCTGCCTTCTTCTGCCCTTTACATTCCTTGTGCACAAAGTTAATATATTCTTCTACGGAGTATTAAAAATAACACGCAAGACGCAGACCACAACCCCCTACAGAAGAATTACAGCTGTTAGAAATAGCGGAAATTTGTTTTATTTGCATTGCTATGCAACCATATCATTGATAAAAATATACAGACATAAGTATATAAATATAAAATAGTTGCTTATAACTAAAGTTGCTTATAATTAAAAGCAATAAATTCACTGCAGAACAAACTTGCAGATTAGACAAGAGCGGAAAAAAACGCAAAACAGCTCGAAGAAGCAAAAGGTAATTATAAGGCTCGTCCGAAATCAATATCGACACCATTGAGCGTATTTCTACTATTTTCTGAAGATGTGGCCGCAACATTTGTTCATTTTCAAGAGTAAATAAGCTGTCGTTTTCGAAGACAAGCTTGAAGAGTCGAAGGATCGTTCTACATATGAACCCATTTTCTCCAATAGATATTCTACCGAAGCAGTCGCAAAGAGTGGCAAAGTGGTGCGATTTGCCAGAAAAGAATTTGCTATAACTTGAAGTTACTAATTTTTGTAGATTTTATCGATCAAAAAATCATTCCAATTAGCAAAAATTTCCTTTTATTTATAAAAATGCATCATGTCCTCATGTCCAAATGCCACTGATTTGATAAACAATTTATTTTTCGTGGATCCGGATGCACGTTGTTGAATAGGGCTAACATTTATGTTATATATATCTAAAGCTTCCATTGCGAAAGGAATAAAGGTGCATATCGGGATTAAACAGTTTCTCCTGCATCCCCAAGTTATCGTTTTAACGCCTGCCTTATTTTTATAATTAAAGGGAACAAATTTACTGCTTTTATTAACACATCCAAGCTTAAGCTTTGTCGGATATTACAATGAATAAAACCTCATCAAATAATTTATCAAATGAGTCAATTAATTTTTGACGTCTGAGAGAAGATTTTAGAATAGTCTATCTTATTGCGGGTGTTAAAATAAGTTCATTAAAAAAATTTCCCATCTCCGCATCCAATGGTTCCAATCTGCCGGAATTGTCCATATTTTTATCTTTCCACTGTTATTTCATTATTATCCATATTTTTCACTTTTTGTCTTTAACAACTGATTTTTGACAATTGTCCATTTACCGTTTCAAGTTCAGACGTGAAAATAAACAAAACAGGCTCATCCGAAAGGTAGCAAATGTTGAGTTATGTAGACACAGCCAACAATTGCAATATATACAATATCCCTTTGTATTCTATTAGTAACGGGTATAAAAAGGGTAATGGATTTGTGCAAATGGAGATAACGTATGTAATATACCTCAGGTAAGCATGGTAGAATCAGTCAAACTATAATTTTAATATATTATACTATATAGTATTTATATATATTGTAGCATGTACATATATCGAGTAAACACTGTTTACGTAAGGAACAAACAACAATAGTAGCAGCGACAACAATAATAACAACAACAGCAAAAACCACAGAGAGCAAACCATTCTGGAATTCCATTTGATATCATAAGTGCCAGAGGCATTGCGGAAATCAAATCAAACATAGAGCGTCCAACGAAGAATAAAATAAAATAAATAAAAGATATATATGTAAAATGTTAAATCTGAGCTCAAACTAGCCCGGTAGCTTACGGCCCACAAAGTCACACAAAACACAGGTAGAAAATGTACACTGTCAAGTACGAATGTATTAGACTCGTGAGTTTAAACCCACGATTTAGCCCTTAAGGCAATAATAATTACAATATCAAAAATCAATTCTCACATCAAAACACAATTCCCAATTTTTTTTCTTATAATTTCTAAAACGGATCTCCCAGTACTAATCAGCAAACGGGTTATCCATTATGTTGGACCATCAGTCCAAAGTAGCGGATTCAACCGCAAATGTCATAAATACAATCAAGGTGTCACAGCCCGAACTGAAACTAATAACAATCTTCCTCATAATAATTGTCGTGTTATTGTGTGCAAGCACATTCACAAAATAATACAAGCTGCACAACAGGATCTTGAAGAAAATATATATGAGTAGGGCAAACGAGCTACATAAAATTTAAGTTCGATTTAAATTTTGAAATATAAAATAAATACTTTAAAATAAAAAATAAATAAATATTAAATTTGGTTAAAAATAAAAATAAAACCAATTTTTTTTAAATGACGAATATTAGAAAAATGTATAAAGTTTAATGCAATTATTATACCAGATTATGTATGTACCATTGTTAAACAAAAATGTACTGAGTATGATAAGTATTTCAAGTGCCTTAATAAAAGTGCACAAATATCAAACGCAACTAAACTAAAACATGTTGAAACCCTGTTATGTTTATAGAATGACACTCGGCCAAATACATTGGAAAACGCTCCCAGATTGCAATAATTGCATTTAACGCAGGCATCTTATATGTTAAATAGATTAAGAGAATGTCTTAAATACATTTCGGAGAGACATAATCTCCAAATATTTTTCTTGAATTCGGTGAACACACCAGCAACGATAATACAATACTTATGGAACCTGAATCAGCTACAAAATCAACTGATATCAAGTCAAATATTACCGAAATTGAAAATTCCAACATGAGCCAAACAACAAAATTTTTTTTTTTAAGTTAGCCTTTTCTTTAACACCAAAGTTTGAAGGCAAGGCAGAATATCTACAAAGCTTCAAAGCATCTTATAGATTACCTAAAAGGCACTCATGAAGCAGTAGCAGGAAAAATTAAAAGGCCATGCCAGGAAGCTAATATGTAATAAGCAGACTATTGCTGTTATCATCACTAAACTGTCGAGTACAGTAAAGAATACTTCGGGAAACTACCAAGAGCCTTTAGATACTCGCAATTAATAAACACCAAAGTGTATTCTATTAACCTTAGGCATATGAAAAGGAGTATTAAAGTCCATAGGCCTTGCCTCAAGAGAGTTACAGACAGATAAATTTATAATTCCACACAATTTTCATATAGCAGATTAAAACTTTGAAATACCTTGTGATGGAGTAATATGTATTGACTTAATAAAAGAACTCAATTGCCAAATAAATCTCAAACCTTCAGAAGATTGGTTTATAATTAGACCAAACAAAATAGATGTTAAAGTTTATGTTCCAATAACATACAGCTCTTGTAACAATTCAATGCAAAATTCTATCAGCAAAATCTCAAGTTGTCCCAAATCTATCTAAATTCAAGAGATCATATATTGATTTCAAATCAGGAAATTCAATCCGGAATTTATGTTTAAAAACAGTTGCAACACTAAACAAGCGGATCAGTCGAGCGCGCGCGACAGTATAATACCCTGTGCAGTTTTCTAAATTAAGTATTTTGATTAAAATATAAATAAGAATGGAGCAGGTTTTTATTGAAGAATACTCTTTTGAAACTCTCATTTACCATATGAATTCTTTGTTTGCTTATAGCAGCAATCTTTCACATGTACATATGTATATATGTATTAATGTATACATATTCAATTAAAAGCTGAGTGCTACGACACTTAATTTACTTATGCTTGTGTCGCAGTAGTTCTCTATCTCGCTCGCACACATGTGCACACATGGTAAATAGACGCATGTATCACAGTCGTTCGCTGTCTCGCTCGCCCACATGTGCTGCCTGCTGCTCTACGATTCAATGGAAAAATAACTTTTATTGCTGATTATCTGTCTTATTTATAAACCAATCTTGATGAAACTTTCAGCATTGCTTCTATATGATATTCTTCGAGCACCTGTTATGTTAGAAGTATCTACGATGAACAATGTGGCTATTATTAGTTTTTTCAAATTGCGGGGGAAAGGGAGGGAGGTATCCAAAATTTAAAATAAACTTGATCTGCGTATGGTATACAGGAACCTTGATGCCAAATTTGGTGTCTCTAGCTATTATAATTGCTGAGATCGACGCGTACATACAGACGGACATGGCTCAATCGATTCGGCTATTGATACTGATCAAGAATATATATACTTTATAGGGTCGGAGATGCCTCCTGCTGCCTGTTACATATATTTGCACAAAATTATTATACCCTGTTATGTAAAAAAATACATTTGTCCGATTATTGTATACGACCAATAAAGACCAATTAATCAATCAATATCAAAATCAATAAAGTAAAACCACTAAGCATACAATACATAGAGGGTTCATTTGGTACAAGAAAATGATATTAACATTTTGCTTGACGATAGAACCCCACACTCTCAGCATAGAACCCCAGAGAGTAAAATGCCGAACTGAGAGAGCAAAGCAGAGCGCAAAGTAGAGCGCAGCGAGCGTCGCGAAGCATCGTCGAAATTGCCAACAGTGTGGAATAGACCGCAGAACGGAACGCACAGCCTATGTCGCATGCGCTCTCGATTCGTTTCTGTGTGTATATTCAACAAATACACACAATCATGAAGTTTGGCAACATTCGTGCCAATGCTTGCGCGCTTATTTTATTCTTTCAGGCAAGCGACGAAATCAAATGTGAAAATGCGTCTGTCCTTACATATATGTCGCTATTGACGGCCGCCAAGCATATGCCGCGGTGGCTCTGCAGATAGTGCGCATGCTTGACGTGCGGCTTTTTGGCGGTTCGATCCTCAGTTGTTACACAATATTTTTATTTCATTTTCTTTTTTTTACTATTTATTATCTTTGTTTACTTTACTCAATTTCATTTCATTTAAAAAATTTAATTTAATTTAATTTTAGCCTATTTTAGAAACATTTTTCATAATAACATTTCTGCAATAATTAAAAATGAATAATAAATAGTAAAAAAAAAAAATGAAATAAAAATATTGTGTAACAACTGAGGATCGAACCGCCAAAAAGCCGCACGTCAAGCATGCGCACTATCTGCAGAGCCACCGCGGCATATGCTTGGCGGCCGTCAATATCGACATATATGCAAGGACAGACGCATTTTCACACTTGATTTCGTCGCTTGCCTGAAAGAATAAAATAAGCGGGCAAGCATTGGCACGAATGTTGCCAAACTTCATGATTGTGTGTATCTGTTGAATATACACACAGAAACGAAACGAGAGCGCATGCGACATAGGCTGTGCGTTCCGTTCTGCGGTCTATTCCACACTGTTGGCAATTTCGACGATGTTTCGCGACGCTCGCTGCGCTCTACTTTGCGCTCTGCTTTGCTCTCTCAGTTCGGCATTTTACTCTCTGGGGTTCTATGCTGAGAGTGGGGTTCTATCGTCAAGCAAAATGTTGATATCATTTTCTTGTACCAAATGAACCCTCTATGTATTGTATGCTTAGTGGTAAAACTTTTCCAAAACAATGCAAACCACAATTAGTAGAATTATACACCGAGTATAGTATATGTATTCAAACTTGAAACCGAGTCAATAATAGCAAATAATTTTTATAAACAAAAAATTAGATTGAAGGATACTGAATCAATCAATTCATCTCTGACAAAATTTTCGAACCATCAGTGTCTGAATACAACAGCCTCCTTTTACTAATTCCAAAGAAAGCACTTTGAGGCTCAGAAGAAATGGCAATTGGTAATTGACTATCGTCAAATTAATAAAAACTCTTGGCAGATAAATTTTCACTCGCTAGAATTGATGATATACTAGATCAACTAGGTCGAGCAAAGAATTTTTATGCCTTGACTTAATATGTCAGGTTTTCATCAAATTTAACACGAAGATAGTTTTAGAAACATAACGTCATTCTCAACGAGCAATGGCTCATATCGCTTCACGCGACTACCATTTGATTTAAAAATAGAGTCAAACTCGTTCCAGAGAATGATAATTATAACATGTTCTGGACTTGAGCCTTCTCAAGCATTTCTTTATATGGATGATTTAATAGTTATTGATTGTTCCGAAAACATATGCTTAAAAACTTAACAGACGTTTTTGACATATGTAGGGAACACAATCTAAAAATACACAAAAATGTTAATTTTTCATGCACGAAGTGACTAGGTCACAAACGTACTGATACAGACGTTTTATCAAAAACATCGCCGACACAAAATACAAAATTTCACGGTACATAACTAGAATGTTCCTTTTGAATGGACAGTTAACAGCATTTCAATATCTTTAAGAAAAGCTTACCCAACCAACTCTATTACAATACCCAGATTTTAGCACAGAATTTTGCATAATCACGGATGCAAGTAAACAAGCGTGTGGACGGACTCCAACTTTCAATCGCATACGCATAAAAAGCATTTATAAAGGGTGAAGTTATAAAAAGTACAACAAGAATTAGCAGCTATTTATTGGCCAATAGTACATTTTCGACCATATATTTATGCCAAACACTTCACAGTGAAAACAGACCACAGACCATTAACTTATTTATATTCAATAATCAATACCATCTCTAAGCTAAAAGATTTACAAATTAAAGAGCGCAGGGAATGAAAAAGAGCTTTTCCCAAGGCAAAGTCTTATAACAGCTTATAAGTGCAACGTATATGAAATCATCAAGAATGATGTACGAAAAGTAGTGGCCTTGCATATAACTAACACGATATGTTACATTAAACATGGAAATAAAGTAATTGTACACCAATGGAACTGTTGACTTAGGTCAGTTTTTCCAAAGGCTTAAAATACAAGCCGGTATACATGAAATCAGCCAACTCAAAGTGGCACCGTGGGATCGTGGGGAGTTTCAATAGATACTTTTAAAAATACGGACAATAAACATTTAATGAAACTTCGAGTAGCGCTAATCATGCCGGTGACCATAACAATTAATTAAAAAAAAAAAGAAGCAATACTGTCTAAATTTCATGACGATCACATACAAATGACACAAATGTCAAAATGGCATTGCAAAAAAAATATCAAAATTCAAAACACTACTATTGGGAAAATATGACGCGTCAAATAAAAGAGTACATTCGTAGATGTCCAAAATGCCAAACATCAAAAACAGCAATATGTACATACAAAAACCCCTATGACCATTACTGACACTCCAATGCGTGCCTTTGACAGATTGATAGTGGATAATATAGGTCCGCTACCTAAATCTCAAAATGGTAACGAATACGCCATTACATTTTTTTTTGTAAATAGTTTATTTACAAAGTTTATCAAATACATAAATTTTTTAAATTTATTTATTTGATTCTGTATAGCCTATTGTTACTATTAATAATAACTTATACTATAGTGAATTTTAATTTAAACAAACTATGTACATCTGTATTAACATATTTAAACATAGGTAATTGGGTGAATTAATAGACATGTTAAGATAAAAATAGAGAATTATTATAATGATCTGTTGTGTAGGTCAGTTGGGTGAATTTTCTGGAGTCTCCTTCTCGCCCTGACTCCATGAATACGTCTACTTGTCAGGAGCCTTTGCGCCAGCTGGTTTGGATGGTTTTGCAAGCCTGTTCAGGTACGCAGCAGCTTGGTGGTTAATAACGTCGCCGATTTTCGGTACGTTGAGCTCGTTTTCAATGTCTCTAGTGCGAACGTACCATGCCGCACCAGACATTCTTCGCAACACTTGGGATTGTACTAACTTGTTGAGGTTTCTTTTTGACGCTGTTCCATATACCTGGACAGATGGCCTTGTATATGTTTGCCTTGTTGGTAAGCGATAGCTTATTCCTCGCATTGAAGAGCCAAGCCATGCTCCTCGCCTTTGCCTTGAGGCGCCCAGCTACATCGGTTATGTGGCGCTGAAATGTTAGCCTCTTGTCCATATTGACGACAAGGTATTTATGGGCCTCCTTGTGAGCTAAGAGCTCTCCATGTATGAAGATGAGGTGCCTTTTCTAAGTGCGTATGTGACTGATACACACTCTGTTGAAAGCCTGTTGGATATCCATATAAGCTCCAACGACATACTCCTTTCCGTGGAATCCATCCAGAGCAAATTTTACGACTCGGTGGAGTTGTTCTGGCGTACCGTGACTAAGCCTGAATCCAAATTGACATTTTCGGATTGCCTTTTTGACTGCGCTGGTCTTCAACATTCTTCTTAGGATACCTCTCTCGAATATTTTGGCTAACGCTGGCAAGAGGGTTATCGGGCGATAAGAGTCCAATTCGTCTGCTGGCTTCCCACATTTGTGCAGCATAATGATGTTGGCTTTCTTCCAGGCACTTGGAAAGTGGCCGATTTGAAGCGCAGAGTTGAAGCACGAGGAATAGCAAAGCTCTGCGAGGGAGCAGCTTGATGGAGCGATTATCGCACTGGTCCTCGCCTAGTGCCTTGCAGTTGCGAAGTCATTTAATGACGTTTTCCACGTCAGTGAGACTGATAGGGGCTACTGGAAGGGCCATCTGCAGAGGAGTTTCTAGAGATTCAGCCACTAGAACCATCAGGGTTTTGAACTGGAAACTTCGGTACAACTTGCCTCTTGAACATTCTCGTAAGCTTCCAGAGCGCAAAATTCGAGCTTTCGTCGGGAGTAGTTTTTTCCAGGAGGGCGTCTGTGGCTTCTCTTTTAGTATGGCTAATATCTTTCTGACCCTGTTAGAGATCCTGCCATATAGTCTGTTGATCGCTGGGACGCTTCTTAAGCATCAGAAGCCCTATAGCTTTCGGAGAGAGGGTGAAGTTGTTGTGCGCGTTGTTACGAGGAGTTGCAACTGCTGGTGCTGCAATTTGGGCTGCTTCTTTGGTTTTTTTGATGAACGTTTCAACAGCTTTATCGACATCCTCCAACGTGTTCAACTCCGTGTTGAGGTTAAAGGCATTGTTCAGCTCCTCTTTGAAGAGTCTAATGTTGGCACCAGAGGGTGCCCTCGTCATTAAAGTAGTACGCTGAGGCGACATTGATAGCGAAGCAATCAAGGGCAGGTGGTCTTATGTTAGTTCATACTCTTCCCGCACCTCGAGCAGACTGTTAGCTATACCCTTGTACATGAAAAAGTCGTTGCCTGTGGGAGCATCCCTCCTGTTATACGGGTAGTAAGTGGGCCTGCCAGTGGCTAGCACTTGAGGTACTGCAGGTAATAGCGTCATGGAGCGCGGTGCCTCTAGTGTTCGCCATCATGCTTCCCCAGAGCTAGTGTTTTGGGTTGAAGGTAGGTCAGTTGGGTGAATTTTCTGGAGTCTCCTTCTCGCCCTGACTCCATGAATACGTCTACTTGTCAGGAGCCTTTGCGCCAGCTGGTTTGGATGGTTTTGCAAGCCTGTTCAGGTACGCAGCAGCTTGGTGGTTAATAACGTCGCCGATTTTCGGTACGTTGAGCTCGTTTTCAATGTCTCTAGTGCGAACGTACCATGCCGCACCAGACATTCTTCGCAACACTTGGGATTGTACTAACTTGTTGAGGTTTCTTTTTGACGCTGTTCCATATACCTGGACAGATGGCCTTGTATATGTTTGCCTTGTTGGTAAGCGATAGCTTATTCCTCGCATTGAAGAGCCAAGCCATGCTCCTCGCCTTTGCCTTGAGGCGCCCAGCTACATCGGTTATGTGGCGCTGAAATGTTAGCCTCTTGTCCATATTGACGACAAGGTATTTATGGGCCTCCTTGTGAGCTAAGAGCTCTCCATGTATGAAGATGAGGTGCCTTTTCTAAGTGCGTATGTGACTGATACACACTCTGTCGAAAGCCTGTTGGATATCCATATAAGCTCCAACGACATACTCCTTTCCGTGGAATCCATCCAGAGCAAATTTTACGACTCGGTGGAGTTGTTCTGGCGTACCGTGACTAAGCCTGAATCCAAATTGACATTTTCGGATTGCCTTTTTGACTGCGCTGGTCTTCAACATTCTTCTTAGGATACCTCTCTCGAATATTTTGGCTAACGCTGGCAAGAGGGTTATCGGGCGATAAGAGTCCAATTCGTCTGCTGGCTTCCCACATTTGTGCAGCATAATGATGTTGGCTTTCTTCCAGGCACTTGGAAAGTGGCCGATTTGAAGCGCAGAGTTGAAGCACGAGGAATAGCAAAGCTCTGCGAGGGAGCAGCTTGATGGAGCGATTATCGAACTGGTCCTCGCCTAGTGCCTTGCAGTTGCGAAGTCATTTAATGACGTTTTCCACGTCAGTGAGACTGATAGGGGCTACTGGAAGGGCCATCTGCAGAGGAGTTTCTAGAGATTCAGCCACTAGAACCATCAGGGTTTTGAACTGGAAACTTCGGTACAACTTGCCTCTTGAACATTCTCGTAAGCTTCCAGAGCGCAAAATTCGAGCTTTCGTCGGGAGTAGTTTTTTCCAGGAGGGCGTCTGTGGCTTCTCTTTTTAGTATGGCTAATATCTTTCTGACCCTGTTAGAGATCCTGCCATATAGTCTGTTGATCGCTGGGACGCTTCTTAAGCATCAGAAGCCCTATAGCTTTCGGAGAGAGGGTGAAGTTGTTGTGCGCGTTGTTACGAGGAGTTGCAACTGCTGGTGCTGCAATTTGGGCTGCTTCTTTGGTTTTTTTGATGAACGTTTCAACAGCTTTATCGACATCCTCCAACGTGTTCAACTCCGTGTTGAGGTTAAAGGCATTGTTCAGCTCCTCTTTGAAGAGTCTAATGTTGGCACCAGAGGGTGCCCTCGTCATTAAAGTAGTACGCTGAGGCGACATTGATAGCGAAGCAATCAAGGGCAGGTGGTCTTATGTTAGTTCATACTCTTCCCGCACCTCGAGCAGACTGTTAGCTATACCCTTGTACATGAAAAAGTCGTTGCCTGTGGGAGCATCCCTCCTGTTATACGGGTAGTAAGTGGGCCTGCCAGTGGCTAGCACTTGAGGTACTGCAGGTAATAGCGTCATGGAGCGCGGTGCCTCTAGTGTTCGCCATCATGCTTCCCCAGAGCTAGTGTTTTGGGTTGAAGTCGCCTCCAACGATAAATTTTTGACCAAGCTGATCCAGTAGTCTGCCAAACTCTGAGGCAAACCTGGTGGGAGGTACGCTGCGATTTCGCCCAAATTGGTAGATACCATTATATTACGTGGTTAGTCGAGGTCGGTTGAAGGTGATAGTGTACTAATTCCTGCCTGACTAGTGCACATGCTCCTCCTCTTGGGCGGCCTCCAGGGTGAACCGCTCGATAGCAGACGTAACCTACCATATTGAAGTAGGAGCCAGCATGTAAGAAGGACTCTGAGATAAGCATGATGTCAATTTCATGCTTGTTCAAAAACACTTTAAACTCATTAGTGATTAGAATAACACTACGAGCGTTCCAGGTACCAAGGCGCAGCACAGAATTCATTATTTATTGCCACACTATTGCAGTTGGAATTATCTGATGTTTGTTGATGCGAGGGTGCTGAGAGTATCTTTCGCGGTTAATGGGGCCAATGTTGAGACCAGTTTTGCGGCTTTTAAGTCGTTGGGCGTATATTTAGTGCTTCCCTGTTATTGTTGGCCTTTATTGAGATCTATAAACCAAACGTTTTGGCCAGGAACCTCGCTTGGATCTATTTCAGAGGAGTCCTCAAGCTTTTGCTTGGACTTTGGGTTTTAGGTATTCACCAGTGTGACCTTAAGATGTGAATGCCGCTCGAATTTCCTCGATTGGAATAGAGGTAGCCAAGTGGCATACCACCACTCCAACGGGCATGTCTTCAGGGAGGCAAAAGTGGGTGTATTGAAGATTTACTTCGGTAAAATTTGTTGTGATGCATCTGTGTGCATTAGAGTCGCGTGCATAAATGCGCAAGTTGCCATTACGAGCCATTTTGAGTTCGTATGAGTCAGAGGGTACCGCAGAATCAAGGTATCTCTCCAATGTTTGTACATCGGTGACAGACAGTACTGTGATTTGGCTAGGCTTTGGCGGCTTCTATGTTACTGGAGCTTGCGACTGATGCATCTCCTCATTGTCGGTGTCGACCTGAACCTCCATGTCAACGTTAGTTTGACAATCTTCTTGGTCAGCAAGAACAGCAAACTGATTTTCTGTTATTTGTTATTCTGTTGCTGACCATTATTGGCATATTTCCAAATGTATAAACTCCTTGAGATGAGCAAGTAGTCGAGAAACAAACGGCTGAAGACGAGGCTACCGAAAATTCGACTGCCGATGTGGTGGGAATAACAGAGGCTTCGCGAACATAACCAGAGGCGGCGTGTGCGGTACCTTGCACAGCAAGGTGTTCCATTAATAGCGATCTCAACTCAGCAGGTGTTTGACCCACTAATTCTTTAATTTTCAGCGGTCGACTGCGCTGGTTCAGCTCATCTGAAGGCTGAGGGTCAGATAAATAATTGTTACTCATTGTCAATTATTAATATTTAATCACTCAAATATTAAAATTGCCGATTTTCGCTTTGCACTGTTTTGATCTTGTTTACGCGCAGAAACTAACCAAAGAACAAAAGAAAATTACTGATAAGCAGAGTTTTAATACCCCTCTTGTGCGGCTGCGCGCAGGCTGAGGGGTATTATATAGCCCAATGGGCAGTGCACGCAGTTTTTGCGCGATACCCAGCTAGATAATGATTGATATTTTTCGCACAAACCAGATATAAGAATCAAAACGTGATTAGCTGGAGCTTAGAGCATGCGCGACACGACCTTTCACAATGAATGTACATTTGCGACACGCCATTACATTGATATGCGATTTAACGAAATATCTTGTAGCTATTCCAATTCCAAACAAAAATGCGAATGTTGTTGCAAAATCAATATTCGAATCTTTTATATAGTCCAATGAATACATTCATTTCGGACATGTGAACTGAATATAAAAATTCTGTAATTACCGATCTGTGTAAACACAACACAACACACCACCATGAAACAGTTGGAACAGTCGAAAAAGTCATAGAACTTTTAATGAAAACATTCGTTCATATACAGTGGGGAGCAAAAGTGAGTACATGTTCAGAATCTCTGACTTTGACCATTCACAACCAAACGGTAAAAGCAAAGTTAAAAATTTTTTTTGCTCCTAATTATTTGTTTATTTATAACAAAAAAAAAGTATTTAAGAAAAATATTTGGGATATATTCAAGGAGTGAAAAATAAAAAACCAAAACAACTCGCATGTACTTACTTTTGCACCTTTCGTGAAATCTTACGATATAAAATAATTTTAATATTTTGTCCATAGACCCTTTATTGCTATCACGATATTAATATACTGTTGCATACTCTCTACCAAATTCTCAAGTGTCTCCTTTGGAATTCGTTTCCATTCCGCTTGGACACGGTTTCAAAGGATGCTCTTGTTTAATGAGACAGAATCATATGATTCAAGCCGTCATTTCACGATTGCCCAAAGACTTTCAATCGGATTGAGGTCGGAACTTTGCGCATTCCATTCCATCAATTTAAAATTTTGATTTCCAAGGCATTCCTTAACAAGTTTGGCTGTGCGCTTCGGATGGGCATCTTGTTGAAAACTGATATCTTTTTGGGGATAAGCCCATTTGTCGAGAAAATCGGGAAGTTGGGTCTTCAGAATATGAAGAAAGTCCTCTTTCGGCTAAATACCCTCTATTAATTTAAGTGGGACACCATGCCGCCATGTAAAGAATCCCCAAACCATTACATTTCCGCCACCGTGTTTTATAGTTTCCTTTACAAGGTGTCTTTGGAGCTTCTCTCCGGATCTACACCAGCAATATTGGTTTCCATATGACTGGAAAAGGTTAAATTTAGATTCGTCTGACCAAATAATATGTTTCCAATCATCCAATGTCTAATTTCTGTGATCCCTTGCAAATTTTAACCATGCTTTCTCATATCCCTCCGATAATGCAGAATTGTTATGATTGATGACTGAGATGTATCCATTGTCATGAAAGGCTTTTCTATTTGGCCATCGGTTCATATTTTTATTTATTGCCAGAGAAGCATCCTTTAGTGTTACTAGCTTCTGTTTTCTCATTTTGGACATCACTAGTCGGGCATCAGGGTCTGTTAACTGTTTTCGGCGACCTTCGACTTGATATTTGCAGTGAAATTTCGCCTCTTTTGTCAAAATATTAATATCTTAATTTTTAATTAAAATAAAAGTACCTTGCTTCGCATGTAACAAGTGTTAAATTGATGTTAAAAAATCAAGAATATTAAACTAATAACCAGAAAAATAATGTTGCAACTTCTCGGAATTAAATTTTTTTTTCGGGTAAATGAGATTGGTAGCACTGGAGATAGACGACTCCAACGACATCTATTGACAAAATACGAAAAGTCTTTTTCGATTACCCAATATTAATTTTAAAGACTAGATGAATTCAGGACTTGAAATTTTGTCTTCAGGCTCTAATTAAAGCACACCGTTAATGCCAAGTAAATAAAAGGCCTCAATATATATTAATGTACCCGTATCACGTTTCAATTGAAACATTTCTATTCTATTCTATTTGTGTGCATGTGTTTCAGATGAGGATTTTAGCGCTAGCTAAAAACACTCGAGCAAACCATATGACTGCTTCACGAGTTCATTAAAGCATTTATTTTCTTGCTTCAAAGTTTATTTTTCGTAACCAAGGTGCTAAATAAAGCCTGCGCTATATTCAATTTTGTAGCAACCGTCCGTTGTCTATGATAGCCCAAGCTAGAAAATCTGGCCAGTGCCCATAACTAGATCCTGGAAACCAAGCGTACCGTAATAGGATTTTGTCTTCGGTGGCCGTTGTTTTGCGCTTAGGTCCGGTTCTCTTTAAGTTTTTAATGTCATTATGTTTCTTAAACTTATTAATTTGAAAATGAACCGTTTGTCGCGACACTTTGAACTCATTTGCAATATCCTTAACTTTAATTCCAGTGTTGTACTGAGCTACCATTGCTGATCTGATAAACAAGCTTAGCTCAGACTTTTTACCCATGATTTTCAATAATTTTTATTTTTTTAATAACGTTTAATCGCGAATTAAGTTGAATTTAATCTTTGTTTGATTTTCACATGCTCAAAAGCTTAAGAACATTTAATCAATAACTTCGTCAAAATACTTGTGCCGCAATAAAATTTGATGTCTGCATGCATTCTTATCAGTATAAAGAGAATGTAAAAGGTAAACCACATAAAATTTGGCATGCTGATAGCTAAATATATATTCTTTGTTGTGCTCATCAGTTTCGTACCGTTCGTTAACGGTATCTTGCAAAAGCTAGGTTCAATAGCTACAGAAAATTTCGTCAAAATAATTGTGCCCACCAGTGTATATAGCTTACGCATAGTGTGTGTTTGGATACTGGGTAAATGGAATTCGTCCACATCGACTGTAGCGTCATTCATGAGAATATCTCCTAAGATATTTAGATATTTATTTAGAACTATTTATATACCGTATAGCTCTGCGACAGTACAAAATCTTCGGAATGCCGAAGAACTCATTATTTATATTCTCTTGAATTTAAATTTAAAGATTAGGTTGATGTTCTTACCTTTGGAGCAAAGGAGGTCAAATGGTTTGGTGGCAAAAATGGAGTTGGTCCACCAAATCCTGCGTGCAGAAGCCCTGTAGGGCTATATCCGGTATACCCAGGGGGCAATCCCATGCCTCCCCGGTAAAACTGGGGATCGACAGCAGGAATCTTAGGAATGTCTTTAAACAGTGGTGATGGAAAAATCTGTGCTGAAGCTGTTGATGTTTGTGGCAGAATAGTACTGGCGGTCGACATAGGTGCAGCAGACACCATCTGTGGATGCTGATGCAGGTGCGTATGCTGATGTTGATGATGGTGCAACTCTTGCCGCAAATATGTCGACGAAGATGTGGGTGATGGTTGGGACAAACCAGAGCGATCCAAAAAACGACTATCGAGCTCGCGGCGCAATAAGTCTGCCTGATCATCTAAATGAAGTAGAAAATATAAAATAATTGAATTCTAATTCAAACTCAGTGTATATTATTCGTACTTTTGCTGGGTTGAAAGAGAGATTCCGCCGAAAATGAATGAGGCGTAGGTGTTACTGCACTCGACACCGTTTGTATAGTAGATTGTGTAGTATCTACAGTGGCGATTGATGATGTAGTTGTTGTCGCTGTAGTTGTCGTTGCTATAACGCACGATGTGTTTGACACAAGGGGTAAAAGACCCATGGAACTGCTACTAATAGGCGTAGTAGTTAAAGGCGTAATTGATGATGAATGCGGTGCAGCGAAGAACGTGGTTTGAAAGTTGGGAGCAGGTACGGGTCCACTGCCATGAGAAGAATGTACCGTATGTGGGGAAAATGCATTTCCAATAGGTCTTGCAGGTGTTCCAGCGACTGCAGAGTTCAGTGATGAGGGTGATGGCCGAATATTACCAGTTGATACAATGGGAGCTGAGGATGTAATTGCTGGTGTAATTGAGGGGCTGAAAGAAATTCTCAATGTACAATGAACTGTTAGATTTTTTAAACTATCATACTTTAACCACAGCCCTGGCTTAGGCGAAAAGTTGGTCATACTGGGGCCGGTAACTGTTAAAACCGAATGAGCCGTTGACAACGTAGTCGATGATGAAACAGATGCGGCACAAATAGAAGCCAAAGGCATAAGGGTACAGAGTTGCGGACCTAAAGTGATGCCTTGAGATCCACCAGCCATAGAAACGGTATTGTTTGGGCGAACGGTTGTAATGCTGTTAATAAAGAAATCATTCCTTATATAGTGAGAATTTTCATTCTTTTTGACTTATAATAACCGCATGTTAATATTAGGAACTATTGCTTTCATTATGCACTAAAGCGTATTGGGTTTACACAATACATACCCCCATCACAATGAAAAAAAGTCCCTTAACAAATTCAAATTTTTAAGCAATATCTCAGTTTAATTCAACAACATACACTAATTTTTCTGATCGTGCGTATAGTCCCATGGCCGACATCAAATATGGGTAGACATAAACTTTAACAGATAAAAATTCTTTAGTCGAGACTGAACTACCTCAAGATACCCTGTACCCTAGACCTAAACATTCGCAAACTCTACAGTTGGGTCTTCCAAGCTAAGTAAAACAAATCGAATAGAACACAAGTTGCCGGTACAAGAAGCACATCAAAACAAATGGTTTCTAGATTTTTGGATCTCGGGTTTGACTCCAGGTACATTTGAAATGGTACACAACAATTTGTTTACCAGAGGTCTTCAAAAGGGTTAAGAAAATTAAGTCGTAAAAAGCAAATGATTTGTTATTACAATGATGAAGTTAAAATAATCAATAATCTTGATTTTATTTTGTTCCCGCATATTAAGCAAAGTTGATGCGTTCTAAATTCATTTATTGAAGGTTTCTGATTCGAAGTTTAAAATTTTATTAGAAAATTGGTTCAATCAATGCAAGAGTGCAAGAGTGGACCTACTTGTCCCATTATTAATCAGAAACACTCGTATAGTACGTTCTACTATTGCTTTATTGTCCGGTTGACTGTTAGAATAGTTATTTAAAATTAATTTTTCCATTTAAAATTGACAACAAGGGATATATTAGCAATTTGTAAATGTATGTAACATGTAGGCGACAACCCGCCTTATGAAGTATATATATTCTTAATCAGTATCAACATATGAGTGGATTGGGCTATGTCAATCTGTCTGTCTTTTTGCCCGAGAGCGACAAAAAAGTGTATATAAAATTTACAAATGGGCAAAATGCCATCAAGCCTTAAAACTATGGAAAATATGCAGTTGCAGTGAAAAAATATTCAGTTGAAATATCCATGTACCTAAGGACACGAATTGCATGTAAAAATAAATTATATGATAGATGACAATGGAAAACGATAACTTATAACAATAATGAAATTTCCTGTTAGCAATGTGGGGAAGCTACCATTAACTGTAGTTTCCAATTATACCTATACACAAAATTCGAAATACTTTAGACTGGCACAGGGTTGTGAATGGCATATTATAAAGTGATTTTACTAAGCCTAGAAGCCGTACGCTCAATACAAAACCTCAGAGGAAACAAGAACATAACAGGTGCTTAAAGAATACGACTTTGAAACTCTCATTTGGCATATGTATTTGCATGCTTATAGCATCAAACTTTTGCATATGTGTACATACTCCTTAAAAAGCTGAGTGATACGTCAGTTCATTTACGTCTGCACATGTGCTGCCCTTATGAGCGCAACGATTCAATGAAAAAATTACTATGATTTCTTTTCTGATTATCTTTCTTATTTATAAACCGATCTTAATGAAAGGGGGGGAGGTATCTAAAATTTCAAATTAACTTGATCTGCGTATGGTATGTATACAGGAACCTTGATGCCAAATTTGGTGTCTCTGGCTCTTATAGTTACTGAGATCGACGCGTTCATACAGACGGACAGACGGACATGGCTCAATCGACTCGGCTATTGATACTGATCAAGAATATATATACTTTATAGGGTCGGAGATGCCTCCTTCTGCCTGTTTCATACTTTTTGCACAAAGCTAATATATCCCTGTAAAGGGTATAAAAACTGTGTTCAGAGAATGAAGCAGAGCACAGCAAGCAGTGTAGAATAAGTTGCTGTGTGTGTGATCAAGAAGGTACATACTCACGTATGCTAGAATGCAATTTGGTAATGTGCATGCCAATGCTCAGTGCGCTGTATTTATTATTCGCCCCACGCATATGCAGCTTTTTGGTGGTTCAATCCCCGGTCGATACATTCTATCGTTTTTATTATTATTTTAATTATTTTTTGAGGAAAAATCCTTGTAGAAGGTAGAAATTGTGGCATTAAGTATACCTATGTAGATATCTGTGAAGCGATATGTTTTTGATGGCAATGCAAGTTTTTTCATATACATATACGAAAAAAGACAAATTTTCACAATTTCTACCCTTTATTTTTCTGCAAATAAAATAACAAAGAAATTTCCATGTGGAAATTGTTCTTATTATTAAAATAGATGGAACGACTGGGTATCAAACCACCTTTCAATATTCGATGATTAAAAAATTCAGTGCGTCACGAAGTTCGCGAGCACAATCGCTCTCTGCTCAAAGTTTTGCCTTCTTGGCATTTTGGACTGAGCGTTCGGCTTCATGCCGAAGCAGATGGAATTCCATAATTAAGCAAACAAATGATATTTATTTCTTGTACCAAATGAACTCTCTATGCATTGTATGCTTAGAGGTTATATTTAATATTCTACAATTTTGTTCCGTATAGATATTCTAGTAAGACAAATACGGTAACAATGCTGTCATTGCGCCGATATTATGAATTCGAAAAGTAAAAACAGAAAATGTGCTTTGAAGGCTTAAGAAAAAAACAAAAATATCTTCGGCACGCAAATATTTGATGATTTATTATTCAGATTTGTATACCCTTTACGAGGCTATATTAACTTTGTGCAATACCTTTTCCCCCTCCCCCGGAAAAAAAAAACTAATTATGTCCACATTTATCAACGTAGACACTTTTTACTTAACAGGTACTTGATGAATATCATATAGAAGAAATACTGAAAGTTTCATCAAGGTCGGTTTATAAATAAGATAATCAAAAAATAAATAAAAGTAACTGTGTCATTGATTCACTGTGCTTTGCTCTTTGATATACATATGCAAAAGCTTGCTGCTACAAGCATGCAAAGAATTCATATTCTTAATGAGAGTTTCAAAAGAATACTCTTTAAACATCTGTTATTTACTTACTTCTATTAAAATCAAAACACTTAATTTAACGCACTGTCGCGCGCACTCGGTTGATCCGCTTGTTTGTTTTCGATCCGTTGAAAAAAAAACTTAGATGGTCAGTCATAATCCCTATACCTATTTTGCTCCATTTTAACACGCTGAGGTTAAACTAGCATAAAGTAACAATTGAAAGTAAAAATTTCATTGGCTTATATTTATATACAAATGATAATTAAACAGAAAGGTCTATAGTTTTTGGAAATTATATCATAATCAATTATATCATAGTCCAAAATTTAGTCACTGACACATGTTTTATCACTATAATACTTGGTAATGGAGCGATATTTTGCAATTATTTTGAAAATGGGTTTGAGGCACAAAAAATTTTTAATCACATGCTTTTACAGTCGATAAGACAGACGTGCATGGCCCAATTGAGTATGCTGGTGATATTGATCACTTAATCATAGTAGTATCTGTCACGCCCCCTTCCCCTAGTTACATTACATTGCACAAAGTTAATACATGACCTGCTACATGGTATACTGTTAGTATTTAATTGTATAAGTCTAAGATACTCATATTACTTTAAGTCAACCAAAAGCGATGCTGCTAACCAGCTTAAATACGGCTATATTTATAGAAATATTAAATGTACCTGTAATTTATGTCCCGATCTCGGTGAGGGCTCTCGCTTTCGGGCGAAAGATTTTTATGGATCACAGATGATGTCGCTATAGGCGAATTTATTGATGATGTTGGTAACGCAGTCATTAAATTTTGTACAGTGACAATTGATGTGTTGATAGCGCCCATAGTTGGGGTGGTAATGCAGCGTGTGGCCGACTGATTTTGTATCGGCGCTGATGGTGCAAACTGTGGATATGAAGTCAGCAATTGTGGAATATGGGAAGCATACCCGGATTGCGGGAGCATTTGTGAATGTGCAGGTGGTAGAAATTGCGACGTTACTGAAGTTACTGCGGGTACTGATAGTGTTGCTGTTGTTATGGCTGCCCCCGTGCTTGATACACCAAAATCACTTGCTGTGTGTACCGATGAATTATGTGAATGAGTCAAGTTTATTAAAGGTAGTGTCGTTGTCGCTGTTGTAGACACCGTACCTTGGCCGGCATTACTGCTAATAACATAACCAAGTGGCGTAACAGGGCGCAATCCTGAAATCACATTGACGTTGTGTTGCTGTGATGTAGTTGTACTTGTTACTGGTGCTTTTAAAGGTGACGTTGTCAACAACTCACGACTGTTACGTGTATCAGAGCGGTGGGGCGAAGATAAGGTATTAGGTGCCACAATTGGTAACATTGAGGGTAGGTATTGCCCATGTGAAATGCTATTATATGGTGTATATAATGAATAGTTCGTATACGGTGTACGGTATGGCGTAGCTTGGATAAGCATAGGTAGTCCAGCACTCAAATGGGGCATAGGCGGATGTCCACTATGAAAATGCAATGAAGAGCCTACAGCTCCCATAGGACCACTTCCAGTAGTAAAAGACGATCTTGCAATCCCAGAAGCAACGGCGCTGCTGGATACATTCGCTGGCAAATTCATGGGGATAGGAAGCACCTTGCTTGCTGAATGTGGAGAAATGCAAGATAAAACAGCTGATGCTGCACAACTGACAGATGGAAAGCCAGCGATGAACCCGTTGGGAACTGGAGTGGTAGCCATCGGTAATGAACTAATTGCGTTTTTCTGCAAATCTACGAGAGCAGGTGTAGGGGTTCCGCCTTCATTTTTTAACACTGACTTTTCTTTTGATTTCACACAGGCTGTAATTAGGACGCTGGACGCTCGTTCGCTAATCGAACTATCTTGTAAGTGTGCCCCAGTAACTGGCGTTGAAGGAGTACCAGTTGACAATGGATTCGTTGACCTTAGTGTCACAGCTTCTTTGCCCATTGATGTTAGCATTTTGTTATTCAAAATGATTTCCTGGTCAATTGCAGACGAATTTTGTCCACGTCGGCATTGCCCAAGTTCTGATGATATATGTGATTCGCAACCAACAGAGACAGTCACGTTAGTTACCTAGAGAAGAGCTATATAGTGAAAGATAAAACTTAAATACATTAGCTAAACTTACTTGTGAAATAGAGGTTACTGCTTGATGGGTTATGTTAACATCCGACAGATTATTACCTGTACTTGACAGTGACTCTTGGTTATTATCACGTTCTGTAATAGAGTTCGTTGATACAACTGTATTTGTTACATTGACAGTTTTTTGCATACTATCAGAAGAGCCGCCAGTACCATTCTTCTTAATAATATTTAGAGATCCAATTGCCTCTCTGCAAATTAAAGTATTTGACATTGGGCTTTTTTCTGTCGTTGATAATGCCATTGAAGAAGTCATATCGCTGTCACCGGTCGCCGATTTCTTAGAAACAATCTGAGCTTGACAATATTCTGAAGTGTTGTACGAAGATGATTGTCTGGGTGACATACTCTCAGCATGGGTTGGGGTCGAAGGAAATTCAAAAGCAATCACCTTTCCCGAATTCTGCGCAAATATAGAATACATCAATACTTTTTAATACTATGTTAAAACAAGGGGAAAAGCTACAGTCGAAAGTGCTGTTAAAGACCCTGCACTTATATTGAAAAACACTAATAATTGTGAAAATTAAGTAATATTTAATATTAACTTAGATATATCTATAATTTTTTCGCCACTCGGAATATAAAATATAATAGGTACCCAGGGCACCCCACAGAGGGGCCAGTAATGTATCCAAAAACATTCCTGTGGGTGTAAGCATTACAGCAAAAATTTAGATCACGGGCCAGAGTAAACACTTTTAAAAACTATCGATTAAAATTAACATTTCAGGTTGAATATTGGTTTACTTCATAAAATTTTTTTTTTTTTTTAATTCAACCAGCCATTTTACCAGAGAGGAGGGAGGAAGCTTCCGGGATTATATTTTTTAATGAAAAACAAATTGGAATTGATTTCTTCTCACAGTTACATATATTGAATGAAGTATATTTTATATCTTTTGTTGCAATATATTGTAGTCTTCAGTACTGTTTCAAAGTACTGCATACATTAACATAATCGCTTATTTTGAAATTTGGATACCATCCACAAATAGTATGAAAGCTATTCAGACAATAAGGAGAACAAAATAACATTTTTCCTTGGTTCGCTCGCGTTTTTTGCGACCAACATAGTTATTTGTGCGTGCGAGACAAAGCGAACGACACCGAGTATCCAAAATAATCGTTCCAGTTAGCCGAGTGTATTTAATTGTGTAATATAATAAGATATAAAATAGTCAGCATCACGGCTAACCAGAAACTTACAAAACAAAGTGTATACCTACAAATAAAAATCATGGTAAACCTCAACATTCAAAGGTGTTAAGCGAGTAAAATCAGGGCATCAACAACAATGACAACTGCTGGTTATTAATAAATTAAATTTGGATAATTGGATCCATAGGATTGTGAATTTAGGGGATAATCTAACTAGTAGGTTTCTTATTTTGGAGACATAATGGGAATTTTTACAGACATTTTAAATGGCTAAACGAGAGTGTCGGAATAAATTACGAATTTTACTTCTTTTCTATTGGGTCGTTCACTAAGTAATTGCGTTGGATGACAACAGCTGATCTTATTGAATTTGCTCGTAGCCAACTTCGCGCTTGTTTGTAAAAAATCGTGTTTAATTTTGTAGAATAGTTTTTGTTTGATGCCCCATCGAAGATGGAAGATCGAAAACAGCATGGCTTCCTCATGTAATTATACTGCAACCGAATATCGGTGATGAAAAACATTTGATAATAGCCGGGCGTTTAGGCAGGGAAATGAGTATTTGTGCATGCACTTTTTCCTTTAAAAAAAGTATTCTAAGTAAATCGAATCAGTCAAACTATATAGAAACAAAAAATATAACACAATAATTTAAATTTGTTTTAAATTATAAAAATACTTAATTAAATAATTATGTTTCTTAGGAAAGAAGTATATATGCATTTTCTGATATTTGTATTTTACATTTACAAAAAATGTTTATTTAGGATTCTAATAGTTGTCCATTTGCTTCAATACCTTATTATGGCGATTCGGCATGGAATCCGCCAAAACTTGAAGAGAGGAAATGCTTATTTGCTCCGATTATTCCAGCAGAATTTGACAGTGTCAAATTGGTACCCATTCTTATAAACTTTGGCTGGGAGGGAGGGTTCCCCAAAGTTCCTAAGTTAAGATCAGAGCTAACCGCTGGCCACTATAAAACTGGGATATTTCGGAATGACAAAGACGCCTTTGTACCACGTGCAGTATGAATTGTCGCGTTGTTAGGTTGACAAATCCAAGTGTCCTCTTAAACGATGTCCGCAAATTCCAGTATTTCACTTTCCACCAAGTCTACATAAAGGGCTGCACTGGTTCTGGTTGGAATAAAACAAATCCTCGACTGTCCTGTATATCCAAAACCGGCCCAAATATTTCTGGCAGCCATCAGGACCTTCTAAATTAGACTTTTTTCGTTAGAAAAAATTACATTGCGAAAATCACGTGTCCAGAATGTGTTCTTTTCGGCAAATGCAATCAGAGCCCTTAAGTGGAGCGGGAGAAGATTCGGTACAGGGTCCCGGGAAGCATATTTAGGGTTTTTATTTTGAGCCAAAAGGTAATGAATCTGGTTTCTGATAAGACTGAGATCTAAATGAGACTTTATCTCATTACAATACATGCTCTTCTGAGAAGCTAGGCGCCATATTTCTCGTTTGTACCTTGCGTCGATGCTGGATGGTCTGCCGCCAAGCTTAATTGCCCCATAAGAATTGGGGCTTATGAGAAATTTTGAAATAGTATTTCTTTGCCGATTTACTCTGGTCGCTGGTCCAATTATTATACCGTGCTCTTCATTTGGCAAATGCATGTGGCATTCTAAGATGAAAACCACATCTGACGTGAAGTTACTTCCGTTTTTTAAATTCGTAATACAAACTATCGAAACTATTCTATCAAAAAACATGAACACGGCTCATCAAATGCAAACGAAATTCTGCTCGCACACATACTTTTATGCTAACAAAATGAAATCACGCCACACAAATTTATGATAACGGTAATAAAAATGGTGACCAAAAGAGAATTTCGCATATGTATTCTAAAAATAGATTACAGAGACAGACTTTTGCGTACCAAAAATAAATGTACCGGTTCTATTATGCACGAGAGAGAGAAAGACATCTATAATCTATGTATATTTACTTTGCCTGAGGTACATATTTATGTATATTGTAACAGTATACAAATGCAGATTTTGTTGTGCTAGATTGTGCCCTTCTCAATCTATCACTCTTAGTTTCTATGCGTCTGATTTATCGTGTTGTTTTGTTGACGGCAAATCGTTCATTGTGACGAACACTTGACTGTGCAGATATGTGTTTGTGTTTTTTTTTGTATTTTTTTCCCTTTGTTATACCCTTTGTCCATTAAAAATGTGCAAATGTATGTAACAGGCAGAAGGTGGCATCTCCGATCCTAAAAAGTATACATATTCTTGGTCACTATCAATAGCCGAGTCGGTTGAGCCGTCTGTCTGTATGAACGCGTCGATCTCAGCCCCAGAACGAGTTTACGTTTGATTTTCAATTCCTTTCCCTCCAACCCCGCAAATCGAAAAAAAAAAAATTATTTATGACCATGTAGACAAACATAATTGGAAAACTAACATGCTTAGAAGTTTTATGACTGTTGATATTGACCATTCATCTGAAGCTATATCTTCTTGTAACGCATCAAATATTCAGTTGTTAAAATCTCAATGAACCAGTTTTTTATATTTGCTACCTGTTCATACATCGCATCTGATATCTCCATTTACCTGGAACAACTATGTGGTATTCGTTCAATTTCCTCCATGCTGTCTAGCAAATACTGTTGTTCGAATTTGGAGACATTAATTTGTCTCTTTCTCAAATTAATCCGATTCGAAACTGTAACGGCCGTCTTCTTGATCTAATTTTAATGTCTAATCTAATGGATCCCTCTAGTTCTCGCTAGAGCACAATGTTAAAGAATGTGAAATCTCGATATTAAAAGAGATATAAGAGGTCGGAAAATACATTATTACGATTAGCTAGCGGTGTTATAATGGTTATTTTAATCGTTGCCGTTTGCAATTATCCCAAACACCTAGGCAGTTCTCTAACTTTGTTAACATGCCAGCTCTGATCAGGCAGCCGCCGATTTGTTTGCAGACTTTTCCAGTTCCAACTTATTCAGCTTCTAACTTCTCATTCAACTCACCTTATCCGTACAGTTTACTAAAGTGCATCACAGAAAGTTCGATATTTACCAGGTCGGTCCTGATGGAGGACCAGAATGTATTCTTAAGTATTGTGCTAGTTTTCTATGCATACCAGTACTTTCTCTATTCTCTTGGTAAACTCATCTTTTTTCCCATCCATTTGAAATCAATTCTGGAATGTCTAAGGTGTTTGAGAAATTGATTACGGCTCAACTGCAACACTTATGTAGGTCTATCATTTCACATCTCCGACATGGTTTTGTGACTCTGACCTAGTTGAACTTTCTTCTCTTGTGACAAGAGGATTTCAGAATAAAATGCAGACTGATGTCAGTAAGACTTTTGAATCTGTCAACCACTGCTTAAAAAAACTTAATTTTATTGGATTTTATCACAACTTTCTTATGTGGATCCCCGAATATCTTAATTCTATAACCCAAGAAGTGCTCTTTCCATCCTCTTTTTCTAAGCCCGTCATTGTAACATCTGGATTACCTCAGGGTAGCCATCTATGTCCTCTGCTATTTAATCTTTTTATTAACGATCTTCCGTCTATTTTTAAATCCTCTCGAATACTAATGTACGCCAGTGTTGTGAAACTCTGCCCAACATATAATGACATCAATGCTCATAATTTTATACAAGTAGATCTTGATTCCTTTTTTCTTAATTTGTTGCTCAAAATGTAAGAAAATGTCATTTTATCGGAGCAGGTCACATATTTTTAATTACACGTTCGATCGGATGCCTTTTCAGAGTTTAAATCATGTCAAGGATTTTCTTCTAAATCGTAAAGTTGATCTTCATATTTCTTATACTGCCAGTAAGGCAATTCAAATAGTTGGGTTCATCAAATGATGGTCTAAGAAATTTGACAACCCTTATACAACAAAAATACTTTATATGTACTACTTCTCTTGTTCGGCCTATTACTGAATACGGATGTGCGTGGGGTAACCCCAATATCCGGTACACTTTATTTTTATTATTTGGGTCGACTGCCAACAGTCTACATTAAATAAATAAAGTAATTTTATCAGAATGAATTTCTGTATATATATAAAAATATTTCCGCTTACTGCAACTGCACATTTTCCATACTTTTAACACTTGACGGTATCAGGCCCACTTGTAAATTTTACAAGTTTATAAATTTTACACACTTTAAAAATCGCACGCGCTCGCTGATCGCAAAAAAAAAAAGCTAAGCGATTTAATACATAAAAATATTTTCTTTTTACTTTCTTTTCTGAATAACATTCTTATTTTGAGCCGATCTTTCTGAAACTATTACAAAATTATCAATTGTTAATAATTAACTCAAACTCAAAAAACCTCGATGCTAAAATTAATTTTCCTCCTTATATCAACACAATTAACTCTAAATGCAAGACCCAATAAAATACACTAGCTGCTTGAAGAAAAAAACAAAACTATTCTACAAATTCATGGTGGTGCCCATGTGGACATATGGTATTTACTTATAGGAACAGCAGTAGAATCACACTTAAGCAAAATCAGAATTATTCAATCTAAGACTGCCAGAATTTTATTAAAACTAATTTTAGATTTATAAGCAACTGCTGCTTGATTACTAATATAAAAAACTATAGAAAAAACAAAACATCATCTCTTGCAATTAAGACAAAATCGACCTGATCAGCACAATGATGTCAGATAACATCGATGTTAAAGAGGTAACCGACAAACACATCACTTATATCAGTGTTTCAGGCACACTGTTAGAAGTGGTTTATTTTTCAGGCTTATCAAAATAACGATATTTTACACTTCTTAACTAAATAAAAAACCCAAATTAGCCTGTAAGAAATTTATCGAATTCTCAATTTAGCATTCGTATAGAATCTTAGACTTAAAGGCAGCAGTATTTTTGTCTGGAACCTGGAAGCTACGCTTAAGAATGAATATTTATGTACAAAAGAAAGTGTAATTTACTTTCACAATGATCTTTTTAAATCGCTTTCTTAGGAATAATCAGTCAAATCACACCCATATGCAGAAAAGCGTACCATTTAACCCTAGGGGCAAAGACAACAAAGATTTTTATATAATAGATAAAAAACCATTTTTAAGATTCGAAGAAATACACAGGAGCTCCAGAATACAAAGGCTGAGTAATGAGTAAGCCTTACCAAAAAAAAAAACACGAATTTTTAACCATCAAAAAATCAATCATTGGTGTTTTATGTGATTTTGTCAACCCGGCGGAAGTTTTAGTATCGTCAGTTGTGCATTGTTGGCAAAATGAGTGAAATAAATTTTTGGCTGTCATTAGATTTCCGTTAGAAAGAAATTTAAAATGAGTTGAACAAAGTTTATTTGGAATCAGCTCCGTTTTCAACCATTAAATATTGAACTGCTCATAGAAAACAATTATAGATAAAGTCCACTGAATGATTTTGGATGATTGCCGAATAAAGCCGCGAGAGATTGCTAATGCCCTAAACATATTTTGAGGGTGTCAGTAAGCTTTTATTGAGGAGGGTGCCTCGATTGCTCGCAGCCGCTTGTTCAATGCAAACACAATAAGGAATAAATTTGGGGTCTTTTTGTGACTGTCGACAAAATTTGGATATGTCACCATACTCCAGAAAGCAACAGTCGCTGAAAAAGGAAAGACTGCTCTGTCTGTGATGCCTGAGAAGTTATCGTGTGGATTATCTGGAAAAAGGCACTGCGGTTACGGGAGAATACTATTCTAACTTTTGGGACGATTCGATAAAGAAATAACGAAAAAAAGCTGGACATGGCGAAGAACAAATTTTTGTTTCATCAGGACAACGATCCGCATTACAAAAGCTTTGTCGCCATGATGATATTGTATGTATTAAACTACGAAATTTTTCTCTATCCTCCATATTCTCCAGATTAGGCACGCGTGCTTCTTTGGCATAATACCAAACTAAATAAAATAAAACAAATATTAATAAATACCAAAGTTGCGTGCAACTTCAACTTAAGAAAAACAGGAAATTCAAAGCAAAGAGATGAGAAACATTTTAAAGAAAAAAAGAAAGTTGTAAAAATTTAGAACATAAAATTTAAAATATATAATTTAAAATACAAAATGAATAAAAGTCAGATAATACTAAATCAAGCTTCACCAGGTATTCAATGGCTAAAAAAAAACTCAATCTATTATTAGCATGGAAATTACATACAACTAATTTAAATCGGTTATTAATTTAAATTGGTTAAACAGAGTAAAAACTAAAGGAATTTAGGAAACAAGTATAATCAAAGCCCACACAATATACATTATACTAACAGTTTAAGACCCGTTTTAAGACCCGGTACCCAAGGGTACAGGGGCTAATTAGTTTGTCTACACCGAAAGGTATGTAAAAGCCATAAGGCAGCATCTCCGACCCTACAAAGTAATATATATTCTTGGTCGGCATCAACAGCCGAGTCGATGTAGCCATTTCCGTCTGTCCGTCCGTATGAACACCTAGATCTCAGAGACTATAAGAGCTAGAGTTACCAAATTTGGTGACAACACTCTTATAGTGTGCAGGCAGATCAAGTTTGTTTTAGATTTTTGCCACGCCCCTTCTGCCGCCGGAGCTACATACTTCAGATTTGGCACACATTGTGTGTTCTTCTGTCCGGACGTTTGGTGAAAATCATCATGATTGGAGCATAAAGAAAGATAATAAGATAATGAATTATCACAAGCTTAAGGCAGTGAGAAACAATTGCATTAATTATAGCAACAACAACAGCAAGACACTCTGCGAGTACGCGAGTTATTAATTAACTGTTTATTATTAATTTATTTACATATATATTATTAATTTCCCCATGTGTTAGAAAAAATAACAAATTTATTTGGAAATTTATATTCTAATATATGTAATATACATGCAGACGCAGCAACGTAAAAAATGCAACTGTACTGTTCTCAGTTCCCGCTGCCTCTAATCCCGCTCTCTTCATAGAATGAACGATATTTGAATATAATCATTGAAACAACAGAAACTTGCAAAACAGACAATGAAAGGGAAGTGAAAATATATTTTGCTTTTGCCAGCCTCCGATGTAATTTTTGCAATGTTGCAATTGTTAGAGCGTTGTCAAATCAATCCAGAGGTCCTGGGTTCGAACCGTAGCTGATTCATTTTGCAATGTGTGATAGATACAGCTGTGTTCATAGAAATAGCAGTGCTGACGACTTGCACTTTTAAGATTGACAAATCCTATTATACAGACTATTTTGGGACAAAATTTTCTTATAAGTGGTACATATATTTATTTTCTAATAACCTAGCCACATATATTTTAGTTAATTTATTCAGTAATTTTCAATTAAATTTCGATGAATTGTTAACAAAGACAAGGGGATCAGTCGAGGCGCATCCGACAGTATAGTACCTTGCATCAGTTTTTACAGCTGAAGGAGGGTAAGACTACAGTCTACCGCAGTCGACAGCGGGAGACTCTGTACTAATCATGAATAGCAAAATCTACGCATTTAAATTATTGTACAGATAGCAAAACGAATCTTCCGAGCCTCGAACTCGCGATCCCTTGATTCACAGTCTAATGCTCTACGCCCTGTGCCACCGCCAAATCACCCCGCAGGCCGACAAGATCAAAATAACTGAATTCGTATTTCCTATTCATTGCCGACTTGAAAGTTTCTTTAGCTCAAATTCTCCCTCATTATCGTTCGTCCTTGGAAGAGCAGCAGTGAACGAAGCAAACTACCGTTACATTTTTTGAATTGCTATATACTATGCAGACACATAGAAAGTATTTTCTAATGCAAAGCAATCAATAGTGAACAATACTAGGGCTTATGTATTGGTTTTATTAAATTGTAATCCTATGTCCTCTAAGTTAAGCTACTACTTTATATAGTTCGAAGACGGCAATCTCTATACTTATTCAGCACGAACTTTAGCATTTGACATATATGTACATTAATTCGAATTTCTATCTAAATTTTGTTATTTCTATTTCTTAAGATTTTGCTATTTTCTGACAAATGAGGCAGAATTTTTAATACATATTTAAATAAAATAGCAATAATTAATTAATAATTGAAAAATATAATTCAAATTTGTAATTGTCAGCAGCGAGATTTGAACCCGCGTACTCGTAGCGTGCCTTGTTGTTGTTGTTGCTCTAATGCTGCTCAGCCCTCGTGAACTTGGTGGTCATTCATTGCTTAAAATCTCCGCAAACGGGCACACTCGATGTGTGCCAAATCTGCCATGTGTGCCAAGTGTCTGTAGCTCTTATAATACGTTTTTTTCGCTTTGCGGGGGCGGAAGGGGGCGTGGCAAAAATCTAAAACAAACTTGATCTGCCTGTACACTAAAAGAGTGTTGTCACCAAATTTGGTAACTCTAGCTCTTATAGTCTCTGAGATCTAGGTGTTCATACGGACGGACATGGCTTAATCGACTCGGCTATTGATGCTGATTAAGAATATATACTTTATAGGGTCGGAGATGACTCCTTCTGCCTGTTACGCACAAATCGCTTTCGTTTAAAAATTAAAAACTTCAACATAACTCAATAGTAAAAACTACTATTTCAGTGAATAGCTAAAAATGTTGCATGTGCACAAAAATATCAAGAATTTGCAAAAACATAGCAAATTTAATAGAGTTTTGTGCTTTTTTGTTATCTATATATTCCATTTTACAGAAACTATGTATTAGCGAATAACTAACGAAAAGGTATATGCAAAAAAAAAAAACCGTTATATATTTTCGCTTGTGGTGCACTGCTATTTTAGTGACTACAGCTGTAAGTGTGTTCGACTGAAACAGCATTGCACTCAAGCTTTGTTTTGGCGATTGCTATTTAAGATCTTTATATTAATATATTTATGTAATAATAAGTAGTATATGTGTGATTAGATATGAGTACCAGGTCTTATACTGGCGTGCACATCGATTGTAGGTTTCTCGCTTATTTAGAGATGGAGAGTTAAAATAATTACTACAAAAGTTATATAAGAAAAATAATTCTGACGATTTCCAGGTTCCCAGTTCTAAATTCTCCGCTTTCTTAAAAGCAGTAAATCTTAAACAAAAAAAGCTCACAGGCCAGGATTGTTGAGCACAGTTAATACTTATATGACTTAGCTCAGATCATTTGGAATAAAATAGAATAATCTTTTTTTATTAATAAATTAGAAAATTATAATAAATAATTAATTAAGCAGTTAATTACATACAATGCCGTTAAATTTTTTGCATTGCTACATATGCGTAAACATACATATCTTTGAATATAAATTTCTAATAAAACTTTGTCATTTCTTCTTCGTATGACATATGGGCACAATTAATAATATATATGTAAATAAAATAATAGTAAACAGTTAATAATATATAAAAAAAAAAAATGAAATATAAAATGGACAGCATCGAGATCTAAACTTGCGTACTCGCAGAATGTCTTGTTGTTGTTATATTTAATGCAATTAATTGTCGCTGAATCTGCCAAGAGCTTGGGAAAATTTTCACAAAACGTCGTAGCATGAGCACACACATATCTGAAGTATGTAGCACTGGAAATGGGGACGTGGTAAAATTCTAAACCAAACTTGTTCTGCGTGCACACTATAGGAGTTTTGTCACCAAATTTGGTAACTCCAGCTCTTATAGTCTCTGAGATCTAGGTGTTTATATGAACAGACATGGCTATATCTTCTCGGATGTTGATAATGATCAATAATAGGGTCGGAGATGTTTCCTTCTCCAAGTTACACACATTTGGACAAACTTATTATCCCCTGTACGCTTTAGGTACTGGGTCTAATTAAACTAAATGTACTCATACAGTTGACCCTGTGATCATTGGAAGTTCGTTACTTAATGAACTAAATTCAATCAAACCTGGTTATCCGCCAGGTCCTGATGGAGTACGAGAATGTATACTTAGAAATTGCGGTGTTTCTCTGTAGTCCATAGTCTGTGAAATCGAGATCTACTACCACTAACCTATTTGAAATTTTTTCTTTAGTAGTCAGAGGATTTCAGAGCACACCGACTTCAGTAAGGCTTTTGACTCTGCCAATCACTGTCTTCTGCTTAAGAAACTTAATCTTATCGGTTTTCCACACAAACTTCTTAAGTGGATCTCCGAATATCTTAATTCTAGATCCCAAAAAGTGCTCTTTCGATCCTCTATTTCTAAGCCCATCTTTGTAGTATCTGGAGTTCCTTAGGGGCGCCATCTACCTCACCAATTAATCTTTTCACTAACGATCTTCCGTCTATTTTCAAACAACCTAGTATAATAATGTACGACGATGATGTGAAGCTCTGCTTAACAAACAATGATAATTCTTATAAGTTTTTACAGGCAGATCTTGATTCGTTTTTTGCCTGGTTTAAAGCTAATTTGTTAAAATTAAACTGCTCAAAGTGTAAGGTGATGTCGTCCTGAGAATTTAAATCATGTAAAGGAAATCATTAGGAATTCTTTTAGATCATAAATTGTAATTTGATCTTCACATTTCGTAACTGTCAATAAGGCAACTCAATTACTTGGGTTCATCAAAAGATGGTCTAAGGAATTTGACGACCCCCTATACGACAAAATTACTTTATACTTATCTTGTTCGCCCTATTATTGAATACAGATCTTGTGTGTGGTCCCCCCAATATCCGGTACACCAAAACATAACGGTCAAGATAATTGAGTCTGTTGAAAATAAATTTTTGCTTTTTGCGCTTCTTGGCTTTAACTGGGTTTCTGGCATTGACTTGACCTCTTATTCTAGTAGTAGTAGACTCTTGATAATTAACCTTCCGCCTCTAACTAATCGCCGCATCATGCTGGGTGTCTTGTTTATTGTTAAATTAATTAATGGGGAAATGGACTCCTCTGTTTTATTAAATAAAATTAATTTTTCTATTCCTTCTAGGCGTACACGCAACTTCACTCCTCTTGCTCTTAACACTTGTACTACTAACTATACCTTGCATGAACCTTTTCGAGTACTCTGGGCTGATTACAACAGACTTTTTCGTGTATTCAACTTAAAGTCCTCTCTTCCTACTATCAAGTTTCTAATTCTTAACTTGAAAAAAATCATTGAAAAAATGTTTGATCAATAAAATGAATTTTTTGATTCCCCAGACTTAGGCTTAAACTCAAATTTAATTGAAATCTAATTTTAATCTAAATTAATAGTATATGTTACCTTTATTATAAATAATTTAACCCTTCAATTTTTTTGTTATATTGGGTGAACTGCCATTAGTCAACGATAAATAAATAAATAAAATAAAATAATCCAAATTCAAAAAGATCATTGATCAAATGATAATGCAGACGACGGGATAACGATTACTGTAGTGTATTTTCTAATTTTCTATTTTAGTGAGAGATGCAAATTTTTTCTTCAGGATGAATGAATGTGTGTTTGTATGAATGTGAATCGGAAGTTCAGGTGCTTAGGAAATGCTCAAAAGTAAACGCTCAATGACAGAATAACTACTAGAAAGAATTTATAATTTACTTAAATATGTTGGAACGTATTCCGATCGAATTTAGCACTGTGTAAGAAGTACTTTATGAAAGTGAGCACGCTCTACTGGGCTGTTTTGGGAATCTATGGTAGCTATGTATGGGTAGTGGTAAGAAGCTAGAACCTTTAATTGAAGCTAGGCTCCGATTTGATCCACCTATTCGAGTGGTGTTATAACCACTCACTATGTTTTATTAATCTTTTGAGGCAATATTCCCAGAGATAGTCAATATGTCCTACATCCCTTAGCGATGATAGTTGGTAAGAGATTAGTGTGATTTTGTCAGTAAACAAATTCACAATATACTTTAAATTAACTGCCACACAACGCATAAGTCGTAGCCCTTTTAATTAAAAGTAAAAAGTAACAGCTTCTCCCAAGCTTAAACGCTCAAACCGAAAATAAAATCAAAATATTAAATGTGATATTTTATAAAGGTCGGCTAACGGTATCTCTAATAATCAGCACAAAATCGAAATAGAAGCGACATCACCGAAGGCAACGGTGAGCAGCACAACAAAGTAGTCTTTGCAAATCAACCAACAAATTTCCAGCAGAATGTGGAAATGCTTCTATTCCCGAGGTAGAAATATTAAAGAATGCTGACTTTGGATGAATACACGAGACGATTCATGTTGTAAAGCCACGCATGCAGCTTCCATTTTTTTGAATACTACATTGAAATTACAAATCATTTTTCTTATTATAATAATAATTATTTTGACGAAAAACCGCAGTACATTTTTAGTGAAACCTTTAAATGGCTTTATAAAAAATTCTTTGTTTTTGTTCTTTTTTAAAATAAAAACTTAAAGTTTTTAGGTCATTATGTTTTTTAAACATTTTATTTTGTCAATGAACAGGTTGGCGCGACACCTTGAACTCATTTGCAATGTCTTCTTCTTTAATTCTGATAATCTGATAACCAAACTTATCTGTCTTTTTACCCTTGACTTTCCATTTATTATAATTTTTTTTATTAACGTTTAATGTCGAATTAAGTTAAGTAATATTCAAAAGCTTAAGGACATTTACTCAATAATTTTATCAAAATACTTGTGTCGCACGGTAGAAAGAGAATTCAAAAGGTAAACCGTATAAAATTGTCAAGCTGATAGTTTAATATACATTCCTTGTTTTGCTCATCATTTTCGCACCGTTAGTAAACAGTACCAAATAAAAGCTAGGTTCAATAGCTACAGAAAATGTCGTCAAATTAATTATGCCTACTAGTGTATAGACACTGTCCTCATACGAAATGCTTTTACTCCCAGCTACCGATTGTACATCAAATGATGACAGGCAAAATTAAACTATATAAAACCATGCAGAGAACTAAGACATGTGCCTATTACTAAATCACTGCATGGCTTAAACTCTACTCAAAAGGATTCCTCATGTATATTCTTAATACCAAACAAGAGGATCAGTGGAGCACACACACAGTATAATACCCTGTACGGTTCTACATAATAATTTAATATTTACTATAACTAACATATTATTACATGGCTGTTTATACTAATCAAGAATATATATACTTTATGGGGTCCTTCCTCCTCCTCCGCCTCCTTCTGTTACAAAATTTTTTAACAAAGTTAATATAGCCGTGTACTATACATATATCATATATGATGACATCAGACCCTTTATACATTTTATACTTTTGTTAATTTGTACATATGAATGTAACGCTGTCATTCGTTGCCTCGCTCTTTATTCTTTCTTTTCTGTATATCCGTCTTCCTTGAGAACCAATCTTAATGAAACTTTTCAGATTGTTTCACGTCGCTATTTTTTTTAGGCCCCTGTTTAATTTGAAGTGCACACCCATTAAAACTAAAAGCTGTTATTTTTTTGAATTTGCGGTGCAGTGTAAAATAGATATTTCTAACTTAACAGGTGCTTGAAGAATATTATATAGAAGCAATGCTGAAAGTCAATTTCGTTCTAAAAATAAGAAAGATAATCAGAAGAGAAAATAAATTTGGCATTAAATAGCTTGCGCTTTGCGGCCAGAACATATGCGAGCGAGACAGCGAACGACTGCACTACACGCATATGGGCCAACAAACATAAAAATTAAATCCAGCTGCAAACGGTGGAGAAAAGGGTTAAAGGTAACGATAAATAATATTACAAAACTATACATTAAAAAAAAAAAACAAACAAAGAATGCGGAAAGCTACGCAGCTCTGGAGACTGCTGGCTGAATGCAATGAAGATATAAAATAGAGACGGAAATATAATCGCTTTCGACAACGAGACGTCAAAAGCCATTAGAAAATGAAATACTATACGCACGTCATAACCAAAAACCGCTTTACGAATGTAGACAAATCTTGCATTTTATATATATTACAAATCATAAAATAATCATCTTTAATAGACATAAAAAATATGATGGAACAAAATGTAGCGAGCGACATGTTACGTGCGACAGTGATAAAAATTCAATAAAAAAACTTCTTAATATTTTTGAATCAAATAAAAAACATTAAGATGCATCAATGCATAACATTAAAATAACATAAATATAATCGCATCTCAGGATTCGCTTTAAAAACTGTTCGAAAGCGACTTGTGTTTTTCTCGCATGCGAATGCCTTTTTTTTTTGTAATAATCTTCAAAACGAACAATTGCCTAAAATCCACCTTAGCACCTAATATAAAGCTAATCAAAAACAATAAGTTTCGCCTTTGGCCAAATAAAATAATGTTATGGCTAATGTTTTTTTTTTCACTTTGAATGCGTACAATTGTCGTATTCGACATTGGAGAAATGCCCATATGTAAATTAAGAGACGTAACACTCAGCTTTTGATCGAGTATGTGTGAAGCTTGTTGCTGTAAGCATGCAAAGAATCATTATCACTTATTTATATTCGATCAAGATGTATTTCTTGGTTAGGGACATGAAGGGTGAGCTTTGAACTTTGCGACTACATCATATTTATTTATATTTAGATTTATAAAATGTCTGTATGGCCCATTAAGATTATTCATGTAAATAAACATACAATTTTGTTATTTATGTGTATGCACATCTAAATTAAATTGTAATTTATAATTTTTATATTTACAATGATAAATAGGATCTGGGTTGTAGTCGCATTTCGAAAATATAGACATTACACTTTTTTTTGTATTTTGTATTGTTTTATTTTTGCAGTACAATCTTTTAAAATTTTGTATAACTGATTTTCGGTTGTTGTGAACCGAAATCTTACAGGTATTTCGAAACACCTAAAACCAGTTATCCGTTATCCGTAAAAATATTTTAATATAAGTGGGCACCCTATTCTCGCCATAGAACGGTAGAAGATTTTTTTGGGAACCTTAGTGTGCAAAATTATGGTTAAAGTAATGTCAATTATAAAAATTGGGAAAGGTCACAGTCGAGCGCACTCGAAAGAAACCGTGTACCTATTGTGGAAAAAGAAATTATTGTGAAAATTAAGCAATATTTATGACACATAATATAGTTTTGTCACCGCTCGAATTAGCTTCCGAATAAGAAAATATAATGGGTACCCAGCGAAACCGCCGAAAAGGCCACTACCATTTTAATGGGACCACTTTAAATTTCTACTGTGTACAGATAATTCTATTTATATACGTAAATTAAAAGTATAATTATAATTGAAGAATCGAATAATATAAATCATAATATTATATATTTGAATAATCTCATATTATAATATTTATTAAGCAAAGTTGTAAATTTAAATTTGTAAATTGGTCTATGCATGCGTACAGACACAGAGCGTGCGAAAAGTAAATATCTCGAGATCATTTGATTAATATGCAACCAACATGACATATTGCAACATGTCATAGGCGTCCAACCAGATCAATTTATATCAGGAGTATGCCAATTCTTATTGTCCCTTTTTGCAAGCTTTTTTTGTTTAAATTATGCTTTCACTCTATTTTGCTCGTTCTTAGAAGACACAGGGCAGAAGTAACTGAGAGCAAAGTAATTAAAAGGTAGTTGCTGTGTATGTAAATATATTCGTTAATGCAAAATTACCAAAATTTGTATAGGTGGAAAAGTAAGCATCGAACTTAGGAGTAGTTATCTACAAGTCGGATGTCTTATAGGGTGAACCATGACTTCACAGTTTTCGAAGCTGGTAATGGCAGTACATATACAGCAGGCAAATTTCTAAAACAAACTTGATCTGCGTGCATTTTTTAAAAGCATTGTCATTGGTAATTTTAACTCTTTTAGTCTTGAGTTCTAAGATCATACGGACGTACATGACTACTAATCTTGAAGAATATATAGATGTTATGGAGTCTTGTAAACTTGTACTTCAAATGTACAAGGATCTAAAAACTTTATTATTTATCACACATTGTGCGTTTGGAGTAGTCTAATACATCTTGATCCAGTTTGGTAAAATAAGACTACTACATCATGGGATAACTGGGCTCTACGATGGAGACAATATTTACAATAAGAAATTAACTTCACATGCCTAGGGTGTTCAAGAAATTTTGTATCTCTTGATCTTACAGTTGCTCTGACCGATGCCTTTATAAAGACAGACAGACGGAGTTGATTGTGAATTGAATTTAAAAGTTCCTGACAAACATTAGTAGTACGAAACTTACCTTATTTTTGCCTTGAGATTTATCACACTAAAATAAAAACCGATATTTATATATATATATATTGTTAACAGAAATTTTAATACATACGATATTAGTTACTTTGTTGCTGCTACTGCAATGATCTGAAATCTGCACAAGAATAAATTAAATATAAATATCTTCTACGAATTTATAAATTAAACTTACATCAATAAAACTTTCATTCAGATCGCGATCTTTTTCAAGTAATATGCTGGCCTCGACGACTTGAGCTGAGTCATTTCCAAAGTCTTGAACTTCCAGCGTTATATCCGTCATAACTGCTGTGGCAACTTTATCCCCTTGCTTGGTTTCAAAAGTATTCTGCTTCTGTTGATATTCAGGAAATGTATCAAACTACTCTTTGATTAAAAAGGTTAGACTTACTTTGGCTGTTGGGCAAGATGATGATGAGATCACAACATTAAGATGACTTCCAACTGTTTCTGTTAATCGTGTGCCTTTTATGCTATTATATTCTGTCATCCCACTTTTTGGTTGATTAGCATTGCTGGTGGAAATTGGGGATTTTACACCAGTACACTCACTTTCAGCAATGTTACTTATATTCTTGTGCGGTACAAAGACACTAACAGACAGCGGCGATGGTCGTGCTATATTTGATGTTAGTTTTTTATTACCGTTCTCCAGTAAGCAGGTACTACTTATAGTATGTACGGTCTCTGATATAGATGTAATGGAGCAGTTGGTGACGGAAGACTCTGCTTGCTTAGATTGGCCCATAGGATTTAAATGTTGGCCATTAAAAATTTCATTTTGATTTGTATTACTATTAATACCAGCGTTAATATTACTTTTGTTGCTAGCACTGTCAATAAGTTGCTCGTTTTGATGACGATATTGATCTCCTGTCCAAGCAACTTCAGTTTCTGAATCTGGGGCTGTACACATACTCGCCGCAACTGTATATACTGTATTATTACTAGTGGTACTACTATTAGAAGTAACCACAATTGCACCCCCAATGGGGAGAACACGTGGATGGTGATTGATTTCTTTCAAATTATTGTTGCTATGACCTGATAAGCTGGAGAGATTGGTAGTACGAAGAGGGTGGGGATGCGTTTGTACTGTATCAATGATCTTTGGCATTTTCATTTCCTCTATGCTGTAGGTGCACGTCAGCTCTTCCAGCGCCGAAAGACGTTTCTCCTTGCGTTTTTGGCCCAATTTTATTGCAAACTGTTCGCGTAAAGAAATATGTATATAAATATATACATATAATATCAATTGTGTGTACAGAAACTCACCTCAAGATCTTCATAGGTTTTGAACTCTAATATGGCAAACCCATCAATAATCTCTTCTTCAAGAACAGGCGATCTTGGTAACTTTCGGCGAACTGGAGGTGGTGGTCTTGGTGGAGGCTTATCACGAGGCAGCAGCAACGTCGATGACGATGACGTTGAAAGGAGATCTTCATCCAGTGACTCGCCTTCGCTATCACTAGGAGTAGCCATAAGACCAGAGTTACATTCGGGCGAATGTGGTGGATTTAATAGCAATGACGCAATACTGTCTGTAGGTGGCAACAAATTATTACTACCGTTGCTACTACTAGTAAAGTTGCCATTCGAATTATTGCTATCTTCACCCATACTACCCGCACTGTTAACGTGATATAACATGCCATTACCAGGGCCCAGTACACTATTGCTACCCAATAGCCCTGCGGGTGCAGCTGACGCGCCAATGATACTACCATTGCTACCTCCAACAGTAGAAACCATACCAAGACTGATAGCAACACCCACAGATCCTCCAATTAAAGTGCCACCCAATGCACTTGAATTACATCGGTTATCGCGCTCTGCCTGCAGGCGCTGGGCTCGCTCACGCCGACGTTTTTGCTGGCGTTGTTGTTTAGTGTTTAGACTTATTTGAGAAGAATTGGTGGAGGTATGGCTGCTATTAATGTGCCCGTTGGTAGTTGCCAATACAGTCTGAACTGGTGTATACGTAGATGCTGAGACTGATGGCATAGGCGGCGTAGTCGAAGGGTCTCCTATAGAAGCAACAGAATTTGCTGCTGTCGCCGCTGCCGCTGCAACGATCGAAAGTTCCGTGTCGGAGTCAAAATCACTTGTGCATAGTGCGGCCGTTAGTGTAGATTGTGCTATTGTGACCGAACTAGTGAGAAGGGGGGCGTTGACGTTGGCCTTATGACCACAGTCGTAAATGGAGGCGGTGCTGGTAGTAAACAGGTCAACAGAGCTACATTAGCTGCAGAGTCTGCAACACTTATATTTGGCGTTGGTGGTGGCAGGTTCAAAGCCGTGGGCGTAGTAATTGCTATCGTTGTAGTTGTGAGAGTTGAAGGGATTGACGTTACATTAAGCACTGGGGCAGTCTCACATTTGCTTGTTTCATGATTCTGTTGATTTTGGCTAGCACTTATTTCGGCTACTACTACCATAGAAACGTTAGTAGCAGGAGTTATGATTTCTTGTTGTACCTGGACATTTGATTCTTGAATATCGTTGCAGGCTGTGTACGGCTTTATCTCTGGCGTTGCAGTCAATTTAGTGTTGCTGGTGTCCATGGCAATGATGCATTTATACGGTGCTGTTGCTTATGTTTGTGCCTCCTTTCGTCTACTGTATGAAAACTTTGAAACTGCAACAGCGTCAATTAAAATTGTAAGCATCGAAGTCTAAATCCATGTGAGCATCCATTAGTTTGATTATAGTGGTGGATCAATAAACACTCTACCGAGTGAAGTTCAATTGGAGTTTAGGGCTGATATAAGAAAAAAATTAATATTCACCGATTAATTTAAAAATATTATTTTGTTGAATAGAATAAACATATTGATTTAAATTATTGTTAATACTCATAAAACTAGCACGGTTTATTTTAATTTAAGCTTAAAACATGATCCGTAACATTTAGTTCATTAGTTCCAAATTATAATGGTGTAACTATTTTATAAATTACATGTTACACAATGCATATTTATAGCAGCCCGGTAAAAAAAAAAGAAGAATGAAAGAATTTTATTGCATTTAATTTTAATTGAATCATATGGATTAGCAGAATTTATTCATGCATATATATATATTGGGAGTAAATACATGCTTTCGTAGGATTATTATCATATTATGTACATGTACATATATATACTATACTATAGTATAGTACAGTAGTACTATATATATACTACAGCATGTTTAATTGTTAAATGCTCCGTACATGTGTATATATGCACATTTTAGTTGTTGTTTTTTTAGTTTTCTTTATAATACTGAATAGTCGCTAAAGGTGACGATGTCGGCTATGAGAGCGCCCGCGCGCTAGTTGTCTTGTATGTATTTATGTATATGTATATGTTACAATGATTCTAGTAGCAGTTGCCATCTCGCTTGCACTTTTTTAGTCAACATGTTTCCAATGTATTGTGTACGCAGCAATAGCACTAAGAGCAACAGTGAATTTTACATATTACTTTTATTAGTTACGCAAATTATTATTTACACAATTTCACTTCATGGACACGGACATGGACCATGGACACAAATATATTGTGTTTAAGCCTTATATATTTTTAAATTCATTTGTAGCCATATTGATAGATAAATATTGCAAAAAAAAAACATCCACTCTCAAACTTTTTGACCAAAAAATCGAACACGAAAACTGTGAAGTAAAATCATCGATTTTTATGTTCAATGTAAGGCAATAGTTTGCGCTGGAAAATTTATCGATAGAAAACATGTACATAGTTAACAAATACTTGTGAACATAAAACGAGATAAATAAATTACTTCTAATCCATTTCATGCGGATCAGCAAATAATACATGGAAATAAATTTAAGAACATAAACATACATAGAGAATATATAATATTTCATCACACTGGTCTTAAAAACAAAATTCTGACAGATATTAATTATATTTTTATAAAATGTTATCCTGACAGGAATGTACTCCTTACCTTTTAACAGTAAACATATTGTTTAACGAAATATAAAATACAATTCTACTTTATAGAATTGGCAATGAAACTAGCGAATCAGTTGAGTGTTCGCGAAGTTTAATACCGTGAACAGCTCTTTATGTATTTTGATAATTATTAATATAAAACTGAAAATATTCCGGGGCACAGAGTGTTGGTAAATTCCAAAATTAAGTGAGGTAACTCTTAGTTTTTGATCAAGTATGTGTACATATGCAAAAGCTTGACATATGATCACTTAAATTTCCATGTGTTTTTCTACTACATATGTATGTATAAGCACATGAGCATACACACATACATATTTATGTCTCGCTCACGCACATTTATTCCTTTAATGTTCTGAATAACTTTCTTATTTCTTGAGCGATTTGTATGAATTTTTTCACGTTCATACTGATCAAAAATATATATAATTTATATTGTCTCCTAATTATGCCTGTTACATAATTTTTGCACAAAGCTAATATATCCCTGTACAGAGAAAATTAAATCAGAATACAGTCACAAATATACTCCCATCGAGAATAGACGTGCCTAAAACCCATTCGCAAGACAGTAAACTCAGTTTACAGCTAAAACCCAAATCAAAACAAAAACACCCAAATTTCAAGTGGAATAGTTACAATAACCGATCGGTATCTTCTGGAAAACCTGCAACAACTGCGCAGAAGAACAACACATAAAAGAAAATGAAACCTGCAATAACCCTATGAATTGCTTTAATTACAAAAAGTCGAAAAGGCTACAGTCGACCGCATTCGGCAGTCATTCTTAACGCACCTGTTAAGTTAGAAGTGTCTACGTTGACAAATGTGGTTATTATTGTTTTTTTTTCGATTTGCGGGGGAAGGGGGGGAGGTATCCAAAATTTAATAAACGTGATCTGCGTATGGTATACAGGAACCTTGATGCCAAATTTGGGGTCTCTAGCTCTTATAGTTGCTGAGATCGACGCGTTCATACAGACGGACAGACGGACAGACAGACAGACGGACATGGCTCAATTGACTCGGCTGTTGATGCTGATCAAGAATATATATACTTTATAGGGTCGGAGATGTCTCCTTCTGCCTGTTACAAAAATTTTTTTCACAAAGTTAATATATCCCTGTACAGGGTATAATAACACTGACGCAGTTGACTCCAAGTACAGCCCACTCGACGAAAATGTCCCGCATTTCTGAGACAAAAAAATAACTTGTCGCAATAAAAACAACAGAAAAAGTTAACCACAAAACACATTACTTACAGCATCAAAAGAAAATTATTTAATGAAATGTACGCGCTATATTAACAACTACAGTGAACTACAAAGTATTATAAAACTCCAACTCCTACATATAATAGCCCTGCAGCAAACTCACATAACAGACGTAAGTAATATCCCAATTCCAATCAATTACTGAATCTATGCTAAACTAAACTACTAACAAACTTAACAAAAATAATCTACTCACCTTGCCTTGGAGGTACAGCTATCTTAACTCATAACTCTATTCAAATCTAAGAACTATTTACACTCAACGATTTGGATGCAAAAGCTGTCGAAATCAAGATCAGAAAAACACTTAACTTAATATCTGTATACATTCACCCTCACCAAAAATTCATTGAAACAAACTTACATAATGTCATTCATTTTAACTTTAACGCCAACTTACTAGTTCGAAGAGACATCAGCAGCTGGAGTACACAAAAAAAAAAAAAAAAAACGCAAAGGGAAAAACTATTACTAATTTCCTTACAACAAATTTCTAACAACACTTACATTCTACTAAATGACAACTTACCCACACACTATTCAACCATAACATATACAGGAACGTAGATATCTCCTTTTGTAATAAAATAAACACCCCAAAAATGTCCCGTGCTGGAACCAAACACTAGAAACCCATAACAACGAAAAGAAACAGGCCGCCAAAATTCTCAAGATATATACATCAACTACTAACGTTATCAATTTTTATAAAGCTACAGCTAAGTTTAGAAGATATCTGAAAAAAGCCAAAAAGAATCATTCTAAACTTTCAACTCTGAAATTCAACCGCTCACTCACACAAGCAAAATATGGTCAAACATAGTTGCTTTATACCCACATGGTTATTAATTCTATAATATACATTCCAAGTACTTACAACATCGAAATAGTCAATTGCAAAGTACTTATCTGATCAATCCGAAGATTCAAACTTCCCTGACCCTTTCACAGCATGCCCTTTCACCTATACAGCATGCGCATGTCGAGCAGCACAACAAATAGAATTAGACATAACTTCAATAGAACTCAACTCAGCTTTATCTTCATTAAAGAGTCACACTGCCGGATTAGACCGCATTTCATAGATTATTAAACCATTACAACAACATATTGGGTAGTCGAAAAAGTCTTTCGTATTTCTAATCAAATTTCAACTCATTTTTTTATATTTATAATGAACTTTATTGAACCAAATATGTACCATTTTGTTCGACTACCCATTTTTCCGCTAGAGACATTATTCCATCAGTGTAAAACTTTTGTAGTTTCTCGGCGAAAAACTGCGACAGGCTTCTTTTGAAGCCATATTACTCCATTAAGGGAGTTCTGCATTGACCGAAACAAATGGTAGTCCGATGGTGCAAGGTCAGGGCTATATGGTGGATGCATCAAAACTTCGCAGCCAAGCTCTCCCAGTTTTTGCCGAGTCATCAAAGATGTGTGTGGTCTAGCGTTGTCCTGATGGAAGACGAAGCTCTTTCTGTTGATAAATTCTGTCCGTTTTTTTTTTCGATTGCTTGCTTCAATCTAATCAGTTGTTGACAGTAAAGTGTGCAATCAATCGTTCGACCAGGTTGGAGCAGCTCATAATGGATGATTCCTTTCCAATCCCACCAAACACTCAGCATAACCTTTCGAGGCGTCAATCCTGGCTTTGCGACCATTTGTCGAGCTTCACCACGCTTGCACCATGATCTTTTTCGCACATTATTGTCGTATTTGATCCACTTTTCGTCTCCTGTTACCATTCGCTTCAGAAATGGTTCGATTTCATTTCGTTTCGGCAAAGAATCGCAGATTTTAATTCGGTCCATTCAATTTTTCACAGACAATTCATGTGGTACCCAAACATCGAGCTTCTTTTTGTAACCAGCCCTTTTTAAATGGTTCAATACCGTTCGATGATGAATGTTTAGTTCCTTGGCGATGTCATGGCTGCTTATGTGACGGTCCTGGTCAATCCTTTCCATAATTTCGTCGACTTTTTCAACGATAGGTCGACCAGAGCGAGGTGCATCTTTCACATCGAAATTTCCAGAACGGAAGCGAGCGAACCATTGTTGTGCTACAAGAACTGATAGAGCATCGTCTCCGTAAACTTCACAAATTTCATTGGTGGCTTCCGTGGCATTCTTCCCTTTTTATACAAAAATTTAAAAATATAGCGAATTTCTTCATTATTTTCACTCATTTTTGAACAGATGTAACTTTTTTTCAACTTCTCCGAATTTAATTTTATTTTGAATAAATGAAGCTTAAAATGTCACCAACACCATATGGTATGGTACAATGCGGTTGGTAGCACTGGAGATAGACGACACCAACGACATCTATTGACAAAATACGAAAAGATTTTTCGACTACCCAATATTTAACAATATTATTCCACAATCTTACAAACTTAACTTATTCCAACCAATCCTAAAGCCCAATTCGTATAGCACAGTAATACCTTCCTACCGACCAATATCAATAAACTCCTGTTTCTCTAAAGTTCTAGCGAAAATAATGGCTAAACGGCTCTGATATATTGTTAGAACACACAAACTCTTTCACACCAATCAAGTCGGATTTAAGAAATGATCACCTAATAATAACCTGTTACACAAACAACAATGCATTTGAAACCCTCCCACTCCATAACGGCATACCTCAAAGCTTACCCATCTCAGTAATTCTCTTTCTTATCGCCTATAATAAATAAATATTTACTGTCCATTTTTATTTCTTGCAGAAAAGTTACTATGAAAAAAGAAGAGGGCGTCCCAAAAATCGAAAAAATTTTGATCTGCCTGAAGACTATAAGAGTGATGTCATCAAATGGTAACTCTAGCTCTTATAGTCTCTGAGATCTACGCGTTCATACGGACGGAGAGACTGACGGACTGACATGGCTTTATCGACTCGGCTATTGATGATGATCAAGAATATATATACTTTATGGGGTCGGAGATGACTCCTTCAGCCTTTTATGCACATTTCGCTTTCGTGAAACTTAATAGACTATGTACATATTAAAGCACAGAGTCTAAAAAGCAAAGATTGACAAAAAATTAAGTTATATTTATGATTTACTTAGATACTTAAATAAAACCTAACAAAATTTTGTCGCCGCTTAAATGAGCTCATAAATAAGAAAATATAATCGGTACCCAGGGAGCCTCGCGAAGAGACCACTCCAATTGTAATTGGGCTCACTGCATCCAATAATATTAATTGAATAATCGAATAAAATAATATACACTTTCCAGAAGAAGTATGCGTACAAGCTCAATGTAATACTTTGACTGTCAAAAAATCATACTTGTATTTATTATATTGACAAAATTTGAAAAATTGAATATCTCATTAATTATGAATAAGTTTTATTAACTTTTCTTTTTGTTATGAAAAATTCATAGATTTTGAGACAGAAAAAGTATTTGTACAAACTAAAAAATAACTATAAAGGCTCTTATTCATAAAAAATATCATTAACTTCAAATAAATTTGGATACTACTTCCTCTTAATTGTTCCTACCAAACTCTTTGGCATGGACTTGACCAATTTTTGGGTCACGACAGGCGAATTTTGGTGCCCCTCCTCCATGATGACTTCCTTCAACATATCCTTCGTTGTTATTGCTCGAAGGCGAATCCTACGATCTGGAAAATGTTAAAGGTGTTCCAGGGACTCAAATCTAGCATCTAGGGCAACGAGTGACACTGGTTCTTTGGGTTATATAGCAACCATAGTTTGACATTGTGGTCTATATGCAGGTAACTGATCGCGAGAAGAGACGTTTTGAAGACAGGGCGACCCAAATTCAGAATAACAGCTTCAAAGATTGGTCAAGATGAAAGAAAACATATTCCGAGGACGGGTTGGTAGATAATACCATCTTGACCCAAAGATTGTTAACGGAATACTGACATCAGAACGCGTAATGGGAAAAATCCAGAATATCTATCCACATCACTTCAGTAGCTACAAAACTAGGTACACCCAGAAGCAAGTCACGGACGTAAAGCGAACAAGACAACACTGTCGTCTCCGAACACATGAGGGCATATCGAAATGCCATTGCAAACAAAAGCAGATACTAAGCAAGTTTCTTTTCCCTGGCCTCCGTAAAAAGCGGAGGCCACGGAAAGAGCATGCGGAACGTGCAATATCGCGAAATATGACAGACATCTTCCTTTTGAAATTCAGCCAACCCCGAGAAGCACACTATATTAACAGGCATCGATAAATTAAAAAAATACGCTCAAGGAAAAGTATTGAAGTCCAGAGCCACAGAAGATATAAAAATTCCATTGAGAGAAATCTTAATAGCATTCGGTATTCTAAAAATAATAGTCATTGATAGTGAAAGAGCTCTGAGTTGAGCATCGATTAAATTCCTTTTACAGGACCAAATAGGTTTTCAAGTTTTCACTACACCGCCTTACAGTTCAACTAGCAATGGACATATCGAAAGGTTTCACTCCACCCTATCAGAAATAATGGCATGCCTCAGAAAAGATAACAGCGAAATTAACTTCACTGATATTCTTTTCAAGGCAGTTCAAGAATATAACTCGTCTATTCACTCCGTAGTTAGAAATAAACCAAGAGACATATTCTTCGGTACGACAGTTCATAACTACCCAGAGAAAACAAGAAATCAATAATAGGAAAAGACAAACTTACACTTATACTTAGTACACAAAAATAATATTAGAACCTAATTTATAATTGATTAAATATTGCTACTTGCCTAGAATTGAGTAAAAATTCATCTTCTCAATCTTAGCCCAGAAATGGCCGGGCGAATTTCGAGCCGATGAAGCAAGTAGTTTTTCAATCTCCAACAGAGCTGCGAGGACAGCTTGCTTCTGTGCTCCTTAGACCAGCACAGCCAGGTCAACCACTATCAGCAAATGACAGCAACAGCTGGAAGGCCACAACAACAAGCACCACTACCACTACTTCTTTTACAACGAGTTGTGGTTCAACGTTTACAACAGCAACTGCTACAATTGGATCTGTTTGCTCTTTACCAATTTCTGCAAGTTTATTAACAGCCAACAAAAAAGTATCTTCCGCTAAATCTGTAACTCAGGACTGCTCGTTCCAAATGCATTTAGTTCCCGTACGTAGAAAGCAGAATGAAGTAGGCAAAGTCCAATGAATATGAATACAAAAAACTAAGCTACCAATCATTAGTATAACAGATAGCAGGAAAATCTCTTATGCTGCTTCAACTTAATTGTCAACTCAATTGTCATTGTGCGTTCATTGTACCTAGACGTGATTTTAGTTGTGCTCTGTGAGTAATTTGTGTTTTTATCTGTAATTCGCATGTTAATTTCAAATAATTGTGGATTTGTGTATGTAATTTATTTTCTCTTCATCATTTAAACTGCTTAGCTGTGCAAATTTTTTGTTTTACACCAAAAGCATTTTAAATTGTTGTCAATTTTTGTGTTTTCGTTTGTGTTATTTTTCTTCGCTTGGTACGTCGGCCTAAGTTTTTGTTCATGCTATTTTTAGATCGCGCACTTCTATCTCTCCCGCTCTCGTTCTCTCAATTTTTGTACGTCTCTGCGTTTGTGCGTTTGTGTTTAGATACCTGCGCTGCATCGTTTGTGTTGTTGTTGTCATATTCAGTCGATTCTTTTGGCTGCATTGATACGCGTTTGTGTTGTTGTATTTTGCTATATTTGTTTCTTCTTTATTTTTTCTTGTGCTGTACTTTGTTTGAGAATATTAGTTTTTCAATTATGTTGGTCTGTTATATTAAAAATTGTAAATGTCAGTCTGACTCGAAGGCTGACTTAATTTGTTGTTGGCTATGTGATAATGTAGCTCACGTTAAGTGTGTTGGTTTCACACAACGTGTCAAGGACTATATCAATAGCAAGTCCGGACTTAGATGGTGCTGTGAGCCTTGTCGTGAGGCTGAATTAAACATGCAAATGTTTATGAGGCATACACGACATGGTTTCAGTGCCTTAAGTTCATCCTTTGCAAAATTACAGGGTGAATTTCAGGCTTTGGAAGAAAAATTTAATAACTTAAAAGTTTTTGATGGACCTTCCTTGCCTGCTGAAGTAATCAGTATCCCTATTCATAGCCCTTCTGATTTCTCCGTCACTCCTGCCATATCTCTTGCCTCTTGTCCGAAAACCCCTACGGTTAGTGATCGGCAACTTATGACATTTAACACCCCTCTTCCTGCTTCTTCTGCTAACAAGACTGTACCTCATTCTCCTCAGCCTTTGGCAGTACCTATTCTGGAGTGTAGGGGTGTTAAGCCTCTTTCAGTGGTTCCACCCAGAAAGCAAATTTTTGTTTCAAGGCTTGCTCCCGATACATCGGTTGAGGATGTCAAAGCCTTTATTTTATCAAAAGTTAAAACGACTAGCATAGAGGTGGATAAATTCAAATTCACGTATGCTAGAGATATTTCCTCTTTTAAAATTGGGGTCTCGGCTGAAGTTTTCAAAGAAATTCCTTCCTCTTCTTCCTTCGTGGTGGCAAAAAACTAAAATCATCTCTTCTTTTTTTCCTATCAAAACGTTAGAGGCCTTAATACTAAACTTTCCAAATTATATGTTGATAGCGTAACTTTTGATTTTAACGTGATTGTCTTTACTGAAACTTGGTTAAAGCCTGAAATTTCAGATTTCTCTATTTTTCCTAATAAGTACACCCCTTTTAGATGTGATCGTCTATCACGTTTGGGGGGTGGAGTTCTTATTGCTGTTGACTCTGACCTTTCATCTGAAGCGATAACTTTAAGTAACGTAGCAAATATTGAATTCATTGCTGTTAAAATCTCAATGAACAATTTTTTAATATTTCTTACTTGCTCCTATATCCCTCCACATTCTGATATCTCCATTTACCATGAGCACCTTTGTGCTATTCGATCCATTTCCTCCTTACTTTCTAACAAAGACTTTTTGTTCGTATTTGGAGACTTTAATTTGCTTGATGTGGTATGGTCTGATTCACCAAATGCCTTGGTTCCGTCCAGCCCCCATGAATTTATTAATTCACTTTTGGACCTGTCTCTCTCTCAAGTTAATCCGTTTCGAAACTGTAGCGGGCGTATTCTGGATCTGATTTTTGTATCTGATCCACTTTGTAGTTTAGTATCTCGTAGTGATCCTTTAGTTCTTCCTGAAGACCCCTATCATCCTACGTTAGATCTAGTTATAGAGCTGCCTTCTTCTGAGCAAATTCGTTTCACTAGTTCAATGGTTAAACCCCATTATTTTCGAAAAACTGATTTTTGTAAACTTAATACATTAATTTTAACTACTGACTGGTCTGCTCTGTACGCTTGTACTGACATAAACATTGCCTCTTCTCTTTTTTATAATATGTAAGTTCCCTGTGAGGTCTAATAGACCTCCCTGGTTCTCGCGTGAGCTAACAATGTTAAAAAATGCGAAATCTCAATATTATAAAAGATATAAGGGGTCGGGAAATCCTTCTGATTTTTCGCGATATGTCGTTGCCAGATCAAACTTTATTACTCTTAGTTCGCGTTGTTACAATGATTATTTGAATCGTTGTCGATTGCAATTTGCCCAGAATCCTAGGCAGTTCTATAATTTTGTTAATATGAAACGTAAATCTTCCTCTTTACCCTCTTCTGTTTGTTACGAAGATATGAAAGCAAACTCTGATCAGGCAGCGGCCGATTTGTTTGCAGACTTCTTCCAATCTACCTACTCGACTAACAACTCCTCTATTAACTCTCCTTATCCTTACAGTTTGCTCAAGTCTAACTGCATTTTTGGTCCTGTGATCACTGAAAGTTCGTTACTTAATGTACTAAATTCAATCAAGCCTGGTTATCTACCTGGTCCTGATGGAGTACCATGATGTATACTTAGATATTGTGCTGTTTCTTTAACCTAACCTACTGGAACTTTCTTCTTTAGGCATCAGAGGATTTCAGAACAAAATGCAGACTGATGTCATATACACTGACTTCAGTAAGGCTTTTGACTCTGTCAATCACTGTCTCCTGCTTAACAAACTTCATCTATTCGGTTTTCCACATAAACTTCTTCTGTGGATCTCTGAATATCTTAATTCTTGAACCCAAAAAGTGCTCTTTCGTTCATCTCTTTCTAAGCCCGTCTTTGTAACTTCTGGCGTTCCTCAGGGCAGCCATCTTGGTCCTCTATTATTTAATCTCTTCATTAATGATCTTCCGTCTATTTTCAAACACTCTAGTATACTAATGTACGCCGATGATGTGAAGCTCTGTTTAACATACAATGACATCAACTCTTATAAAATTTTACAAGCTGATCTTGATTCCTTTTTTGCCTGGTGTAATGCTAATTTGTTAAAATTAAACTGCTCAAAGTGTAAGGTGATGTCATTTTATCGGACCAGGCCTCATATTTTTACTTACACGCTTGATAGGATGCCTCTTGAGAGCTTAAATCATTGAAAGGATTTAGGGATTCTTCTAGATCATAAATTGAAATTTGATCTTCATATCTCATATGCTGTCAATAAGGCAACTCAAGTACTTGGGTACATCAAACGATGGTCTAAGGAATTTGACGACCCTTATACGACAAAATTACTTTATACTTCTCTTGTTCGGCCAATTCTTGAATACGGATCTTGTTTATGGTCTCCCCAATATCCGGTACACCAGGACAGAATTGAGTCTGTTCAAAAGAAATTTTTACTTTTCGCGCTTCGTGGCTTTAACTGGGTTTCTGGTTTTGACCTGCCCTCTTATTCTAGTAGACTTTTGCTAATTAACCTTCCGTCCCTAACTGATCGTAGAATCATATTGGGTGTCTTGTTTATTGTTAAATTAATTAATGGGGAAATAGACTTCTCTGTTTTATTAAATAAGATTAATTTTTCTATTCCTTCTAGGCGTACACGCAACTTCACTCCTCTTGCTCTTAACACTTGTACTTCTAACTATGCTTTGCATGAACCTTTTCGAGTACTCTGTGCTGATTACAACAGACTTTATCGTGTATTCAACTTAGAGTCCTCTCTTCCTACTATCAAGTATCTCATTCTTAACTCGTTAGCTAGTATTAACTAACACTCATTTTAATACTTCTTGATCTGATTGGGTTTTTCTGGGTTTTCCCCAATCCTTGCAACAAATGTTGGATCAATTAAATACTTTTTTTTGAATACCCCACACTTAAGCTTAAACTCAATTTTATTATTATTTTTTAATCTAATTTTAATCTTAATTGTAATTTTATTATAATAATTTAATTCATTTATACATTATAATTATTTTGGGTCGACTGCCAATAGTTGACGTTAAATCAATAAATCAAAATCAAATTAAATTTCCATTGCAGCGCTCAGTAACAATCGGTTTGCACCGCTAGCTGAAAAAGCTGAAGCAATTATGCAAAATATAAGAGGAGCCTGATGACGCAGATACCCCTGAAATGGTTCATAATGTTCAAATAAAAAGCTCCACCAGTAAACCTCAAGCCATTTGCGTGCCGCATTTCAACAAGCTGGATAAGTTGGAACAAGTGCTTGATGCAGTGGATCCTCCACTTGACTATTACACATATGTGTAATAAAAAATGTTTCGTGTCCCGTATATATGTAAGTAACGCAAATATGTTTAGAGCGATTGTCCGGTGCTAACGCAACATAACTGCGAATATTGGCATCACCAGCTGTGTGAAAATAAGTCATATAGATTGGTGCTTAAGGAAATTCACCCCAATGTTCCTAAAGAAATTATTAGTAAGGCATTCTCAGATAAGGAGTTCGAAGTGCTAAACATATATTGTCCATATACAGGTACATATACAGGAAGCCTGAATGGCGTAACATTGACACCAACGACGACGACGATGAGCAAGTAGTTCATGCAAAAACGAGGCAACACAATGTGGCAGAAGCCCTTAAAATAACCCAAGTTGGCAAACACAGGGTTACAGTGCAAAAGGCCAAGTAGAGCAGGGAACTGGTGCAATGCTTCCGGTGTCAGGACTTCGGACACACGAAAAACTTCTGCCTCAAAAAGCCAGTCTGTGGCAAATGCTGAAGCGACCATCACACTGGATCAACACTATTTGAACTTAGTCTTCATACATAACCCATTAAGGGAGTTCTGCATTGACCGAAACAAATGGTAGTCCGATGGTGCAAGGTCAGGGCTATATGGTGGATGCATCAAAACTTCGCAGCCAAGCTCTCCCAGTTTTTGCCGAGTCATCAAAGATGTGTGTGGTCTAGCGTTGTCCTGATGGAAGACGAAGCTCTTTCTGTTGATAAATTCTGTCCGTTTTTTTTTTCGATTGCTTGCTTCAATCTAATCAGTTGTTGACAGTAAAGTGTGCAATCAATCGTTCGACCAGGTTGGAGCAGCTCATAATGGATGATTCCTTTCCAATCCCACCAAACACTCGGCATAACCTTTCGAGGCGTCAATCCTGGCTTTGCGACCATTTGTCGAGCTTCACCACGCTTGCACCATGATCTTTTTCGCACATTATTGTCGTATTTGATCCACTTTTCGTCTCCTGTTACCATTCGCTTCAGAAATGGTTCGATTTCATTTCGTTTCGGCAAAGAATCGCAGATTTTAATTCGGTCCATTCAATTTTTCACAGACAATTCATGTGGTACCCAAACATCGAGCTTCTTTTTGTAACCAGCCCTTTTTAAATGGTTCAATACCGTTCGATGATGAATGTTTAGTTCCTTGGCGATGTCATGGCTGCTTATGTGACGGTCCTGGTCAATCCTTTCCATAATTTCGTCGACTTTTTCAACGATAGGTCGACCAGAGCGAGGTGCATCTTTCACATCGAAATTTCCAGAACGGAAGCGAGCGAACCATTGTTGTGCTACAAGAACTGATAGAGCATCGTCTCCGTAAACTTCACAAATTTCATTGGTGGCTTCCGTGGCATTCTTCCCTTTTTATACAAAAATTTAAAAATATAGCGAATTTCTTCATTATTTTCACTCATTTTTGAACAGATGTAACTTTTTTTCAACTTCTCCGAATTTAATTTTATTTTGAATAAATGAAGCTTAAAATGTCACCAACACCATATGGTATGGTACAATGCGGTTGGTAGCACTGGAGATAGACGACACCAACGACATCTATTGACAAAATACGAAAAGATTTTTTCGACTACCCAATATTTAACAATATTATTCCACAATCTTACAAACTTAACTTATTCCAACCAATCCTAAAGCCCAATTCGTATAGCACAGTAATACCTTCCTACCGACCAATATCAATAAACTCCTGTTTCTCTAAAGTTCTAGCGAAAATAATGGCTAAACGGCTCTGATATATTGTTAGAACACACAAACTCTTTCACATCAATCAAGTCGGATTTAAGAAATGATCACCTAATAATAACCTGTTACACAAACAACAATGCATTTGAAACCCTCCCACTCCATAACGGCATACCTCAAAGCTTACCCATCTCAGTAATTCTCTTTCTTATCGCCTATAATAAATAAATATTTACTGTCCATTTTTATTTCTTGCAGAAAAGTTACTATGAAAAAAAGAAGAGGGCGTCCCAAAAATCGAAAAAATTTTGATCTGCCTGAAGACTATAAGAGTGATGTCATCAAATGGTAACTCTAGCTCTTATAGTCTCTGAGATCTATGCGTTCATACGGACGGAGAGACTGACGGACTGACATGGCTTTATCGACTCGGCTATTGATGATGATCAAGAATATATATACTTTATGGGGTCGGAGATGACTCCTTCAGCCTGTTATGCACATTTCGCTTTCGTGAAACTTAATAGACTATGTACATATTAAAGCACAGAGTCTAAAAAGCAAAGATTGACAAAAAATTAAGTTATATTTATGATTTACTTAGATACTTAAATAAAACCTAACAAAATTTTGTCGTCGCTTAAATGAGCTCATAAATAAGAAAATATAATCGGTACCCAGGGAGCCTCGCGAAGAGACCACTCCAATTGTAATTGGGCTCACTGCATCCAATAATATTAATTGAATAATCGAATAAAATAATATACACTTTCCAGAAGAAGTATGCGTACAAGCTCAATGTAATACTTTGACTGTCAAAAAATCATACTTGTATTTATTATATTGACAAAATTTGAAAAATTGAATATCTCATTAATTATGAATAAGTTTTATTAACTTTTCTTTTTGTTATGAAAAATTCATAGATTTTGAGACAGAAAAAGTATTTGTACAAACTAAAAAAATAACTATAAAGGCTCTTATTCATAAAAAATATCATTAACTTCAAATAAATTTGGATACTACTTCCTCTTAATTGTTCCTACCAAACTCTTTGGCACGGACTTGACCAATTTTTGGGTCACGACAGGCGAATTTTGATGCCCCTCCTCCATGATGACTTCCTTCAACATATCCTTCGTTGTTATTGCTCGAAGGCGAATCCTACGGTCTGGAAAATGTTAAAGGTGTTCCAGGGACTCAAATCTAGCATCTAGGGCAACGAGTGACACTGGTTCTTTGGGTTATATAGCAACCATAGTTTGACATTGTGGTCTATATGCAGGTAACTGATCGCGAGAAGAGACGTTTTGAAGACAGGGCGACCCAAATTCAGAATAACAGCTTCAAAGATTGGTCAAGATGAAAGAAAACATATTCCGAGGACGGGTTGGTAGATAATACCATCTTGACCCAAAGATTGTTAACGGAATACTGACATCAGAACGCGTAATGGGAAAAATCCAGAATATCTATCCACATCACTTCAGTAGCTACAAAACTAGGTACACCCAGAAGCAAGTCACGGACGTAAAGCGAACAAGACAACACTGTCGTCTCCGAACACACGAGGGCATATCGAAATGCCATTGCAAACAAAAGCAGATACTAAGCAAGTTTCTTTTCCCCTGGCCTCCGTAAAAAGCGGAGGCCACGGAAAGAGCATGCGGAACGTGCAATATCGCGAAATATGACAGACATCTTCCTTTTGAAATTCAGCCAACCCCGAGAAGCACACTATATTAACAGGCATCGATAAATTAAAAAAATACGCTCAAGGAAAAGTATTGAAGTCCAGAGCCACAGAAGATATAAAAATTCCATTGAGAGAAATCTTAATAGCATTCGGTATTCTAAAAATAATAGTCATTGATAGTGAAAGAGCTCTGAGTTGAGCATCGATTAAATTCCTTTTACAGGACCAAATAGGTTTTCAAGTTTTCACTACACCGCCTTACAGTTCAACTAGCAATGGACATATCGAAAGGTTTCACTCCACCCTATCAGAAATAATGGCATGCCTCAGAAAAGATAACAGCGAAATTAACTTCACTGATATTCTTTTCAAGGCAGTTCAAGAATATAACTCGTCTATTCACTCCGTAGTTAGAAATAAACCAAGAGACATATTCTTCGGTACGACAGTTCATAACGACCCAGAGAAAACAAGAAATCAATAATAGGAAAAGACAAACTTACACTTATTCTTAGTACACAAAAATAATATTAGAACCAAATTTATAATTGATTAAATATTGCTACTTGCCTAGAATTGAGTAAAAATTCATCTTCTCAATCTTAGCCCAGAAATGGCCGGGCGAATTTCGAGCCGATGATGCAAGTAGTTTTTCAATCTCCAACAGAGCTGCGAGGACAGCTTGCTTCTGTGCTCCTTAGACCAGCACAGCCAGGTCAACCACTATCAGCAAATGACAGCAACAGCTGGAAGGCCACAACAACAAGCACCACTACCACTACTTCTTTTACAACGAGTTGTGGTTCAACGTTTACAACAGCAACTGCTACAATTGGATCTGTTTGCTCTTTACCAATTTCTGCAAGTTTATTAACAGCCAACAAAAAAGTATCTTCCGCTAAATCTGTAACTCAGGACTGCTCGTTCCAAATGCATTTAGTTCCCGTACGTAGAAAGCAGAATGGAGTAGGCAAAGTAGTTAAATGAATACAAAAAACTAAGCTACCAATCATTAGTATAACAGATAGCAGGAAAATCTCTTATGCTGCTTCAACTTAATTGTCAACTCAATTGTCATTGTGCGTTCATTGTACCTAGACGTGATTTTAGTTGTGCTCTGTGAGTAATTTGTGTTTTTATCTGTAATTCGCATGTTAATTTCAAATAATTGTGGATTTGTGTATGTAATTTATTTTCTCTTCATCATTTAAACTGCTTAGCTGTGCAAATTTTTTGTTTTACACCAAAAGCATTTTAAATTGTTGTCAATTTTTGTGTTTTCGTTTGTGTTATTTTTCTTCGCTTGGTACGTCGGCCTAAGTTTTTGTTCATGCTATTTTTAGATCGCGCACTTCTATCTCTCCCGCTCTCGTTCTCTCAATTTTTGTACGTCTCTGCGTTTGTGCGTTTGTGTTTAGATACCTGCGCTGCATCGTTTGTGTTGTTGTTGTCATATTCAGTCGATTCTTTTGGCTGCATTGATACGCGTTTGTGTTGTTGTATTTTGCTATATTTGTTTCTTCTTTATTTTTTCTTGTGCTGTACTTTGTTTGAGAATATTAGTTTTTCAATTATGTTGGTCTGTTATATTAAAAATTGTAAATGTCAGTCTGACTCGAAGGCTGACTTAATTTGTTGTTGGCTATGTGATAATGTAGCTCACGTTAAGTGTGTTGGTTTCACACAACGTGTCAAGGACTATATCAATAGCAAGTCCGGACTTAGATGGTGCTGTGAGCCTTGTCGTGAGGCTGAATTAAACATGCAAATGTTTATGAGGCATACACGACATGGTTTCAGTGCCTTAAGTTCATCCTTTGCAAAATTACAGGGTGAATTTCAGGCTTTGGAAGAAAAATTTAATAACTTAAAAGTTTTTGATGGACCTTCCTTGCCTGCTGAAGTAATCAGTATCCCTATTCATAGCCCTTCTGATTTCTCCGTCACTCCTGCCATATCTCTTGCCTCTTGTCCGAAAACCCCTACGGTTAGTGATCGGCAACTTATGACATTTAACACCCCTCTTCCTGCTTCTTCTGCTAACAAGACTGTACCTCATTCTCCTCAGCCTTTGGCAGTACCTATTCTGGAGTGTAGGGGTGTTAAGCCTCTTTCAGTGGTTCCACCCAGAAAGCAAATTTTTGTTTCAAGGCTTGCTCCCGATACATCGGTTGAGGATGTCAAAGCCTTTATTTTATCAAAAGTTAAAACGACTAGCATAGAGGTGGATAAATTCAAATTCACGTATGCTAGAGATATTTCCTCTTTTAAAATTGGGGTCTCGGCTGAAGTTTTCAAAGAAATTCCTTCCTCTTCTTCCTTCGTGGTGGCAAAAAACTAAAATCATCTCTTCTTTTTTCCTATCAAAACGTTAGAGGCCTTAATACTAAACTTTCCAAATTATATGTTGATAGCGTAACTTTTGATTTTAACGTGATTGTCTTTACTGAAACTTGGTTAAAGCCTGAAATTTCAGATTTCTCTATTTTTCCTAATAAGTACACCCCTTTTAGATGTGATCGTCTATCACGTTTGGGGGGTGGAGTTCTTATTGCTGTTGACTCTGACCTTTCATCTGAAGCGATAACTTTAAGTAACGTAGCAAATATTGAATTCATTGCTGTTAAAATCTCAATGAACAATTTTTTAATATTTCTTACTTGCTCCTATATCCCTCCACATTCTGATATCTCCATTTACCATGAGCACCTTTGTGCTATTCGATCCATTTCCTCCTTACTTTCTAACAAAGACTTTTTGTTCGTATTTGGAGACTTTAATTTGCTTGATGTGGTATGGTCTGATTCACCAAATGCCTTGGTTCCGTCCAGCCCCCATGAATTTATTAATTCACTTTTGGACCTGTCTCTCTCTCAAGTTAATCCGTTTCGAAACTGTAGCGGGCGTATTCTGGATCTGATTTTTGTATCTGATCCACTTTGTAGTTTAGTATCTCGTAGTGATCCTTTAGTTCTTCCTGAAGACCCCTATCATCCTACGTTAGATCTAGTTATAGAGCTGCCTTCTTCTGAGCAAATTCGTTTCACTAGTTCAATGGTTAAACCCCATTATTTTCGAAAAACTGATTTTTGTAAACTTAATACATTAATTTTAACTACTGACTGGTCTGCTCTGTACGCTTGTACTGACATAAACATTGCCTCTTCTCTTTTTTATAATATGTAAGTTCCCTGTGAGGTCTAATAGACCTCCCTGGTTCTCGCGTGAGCTAACAATGTTAAAAAATGCGAAATCTCGATATTATAAAAGATATAAGGGGTCGGGAAATCCTTCTGATTTTTCGCGATATGTCGTTGCCAGATCAAACTTTATTACTCTTAGTTCGCGTTGTTACAATGATTATTTGAATCGTTGTCGATTGCAATTTGCCCAGAATCCTAGGCAGTTCTATAATTTTGTTAATATGAAACGTAAATCTTCCTCTTTACCCTCTTCTGTTTGTTACGAAGATATGAAAGCAAACTCTGATCAGGCAGCGGCCGATTTGTTTGCAGACTTCTTCCAATCTACCTACTCGACTAACAACTCCTCTATTAACTCTCCTTATCCTTACAGTTTGCTCAAGTCTAACTGCATTTTTGGTCCTGTGATCACTGAAAGTTCGTTACTTAATGTACTAAATTCAATCAAGCCTGGTTATCTACCTGGTCCTGATGGAGTACCATGATGTATACTTAGATATTGTGCTGTTTCTTTAACCTAACCTACTGGAACTTTCTTCTTTAGGGATCAGAGGATTTCAGAACAAAATGCAGACTGATGTCATATACACTGACTTCAGTAAGGCTTTTGACTCTGTCAATCACTGTCTCCTGCTTAACAAACTTCATCTATTCGGTTTTCCACATAAACTTCTTCTGTGGATCTCTGAATATCTTAATTCTTGAACCCAAAAAGTGCTCTTTCGTTCATCTCTTTCTAAGCCCGTCTTTGTAACTTCTGGCGTTCCTCAGGGCAGCCATCTTGGTCCTCTATTATTTAATCTCTTCATTAATGATCTTCCGTCTATTTTCAAACACTCTAGTATACTAATGTACGCCGATGATGTGAAGCTCTGTTTAACATACAATGACATCAACTCTTATAAAATTTTACAAGCTGATCTTGATTCCTTTTTTGCCTGGTGTAATGCTAATTTGTTAAAATTAAACTGCTCAAAGTGTAAGGTGATGTCATTTTATCGGACCAGGCCTCATATTTTTACTTACACGCTTGATAGGATGCCTCTTGAGAGCTTAAATCATTGAAAGGATTTAGGGATTCTTCTAGATCATAAATTGAAATTTGATCTTCATATCTCATATGCTGTCAATAAGGCAACTCAAGTACTTGGGTACATCAAACGATGGTCTAAGGAATTTGACGACCCTTATACGACAAAATTACTTTATACTTCTCTTGTTCGGCCAATTCTTGAATACGGATCTTGTTTATGGTCTCCCCAATATCCGGTACACCAGGACAGAATTGAGTCTGTTCAAAAGAAATTTTTACTTTTCGCGCTTCGTGGCTTTAACTGGGTTTCTGGTTTTGACCTGCCCTCTTATTCTAGTAGACTTTTGCTAATTAACCTTCCGTCCCTAACTGATCGAAGAATCATATTGGGTGTCTTGTTTATTGTTAAATTAATTAATGGGGAAATAGACTCCTCTGTTTTATTAAATAAGATTAATTTTTCTATTCCTTCTAGGCGTACACGCAACTTCACTCCTCTTGCTCTTAACACTTGTACTTCTAACTATGCTTTGCATGAACCTTTTCGAGTACTCTGTGCTGATTACAACAGACTTTATCGTGTATTCAACTTAGAGTCCTCTCTTCCTACTATCAAGTATCTCATTCTTAACTCGTTAGCTAGTATTAACTAACACTCATTTTAATACTTCTTGATCTGATTGGGTTTTTCTGGGTTTTCCCCAATCCTTGCAACAAATGTTGGATCAATTAAATACTTTTTTTTGAATACCCCACACTTAAGCTTAAACTCAATTTTATTATTATTTTTTAATCTAATTTTAATCTTAATTGTAATTTTATTATAATAATTTAATTCATTTATACATTATAATTATTTTGGGTCGACTGCCAATAGTTGACGTTAAATCAATAAATCAAAATCAAATTAAATTTCCATTGCAGCGCTCAGTAACAATCGGTTTGCACCGCTAGCTGAAAAAGCTGAAGCAATTATGCAAAATATAAGAGGAGCCTGATGACGCAGATACCCCTGAAATGGTTCATAATGTTCAAATAAAAAGCTCCACCAGTAAACCTCAAGCCATTTGCGTGCCGCATTTCAACAAGCTGGATAAGTTGGAACAAGTGCTTGATGCAGTGGATCCTCCACTTGACTATTACACATATGTGTAATAAAAAATGTTTCGTGTCCCGTATATATGTAAGTAACGCAAATATGTTTAGAGCGATTGTCCGGTGCTAACGCAACATAACTGCGAATATTGGCATCACCAGCTGTGTGAAAATAAGTCATATAGATTGGTGCTTAAGGAAATTCACCCCAATGTTCCTAAAGAAATTATTAGTAAGGCATTCTCAGATAAGGAGTTCGAAGTGCTAAACATATATTGTCCATATACAGGTACATATACAGGAAGCCTGAATGGCGTAACATTGACACCAACGACGACGACGATGAGCAAGTAGTTCATGCAAAAACGAGGCAACACAATGTGGCAGAAGCCCTTAAAATAACCCAAGTTGGCAAACACAGGGTTACAGTGCAAAAGGCCAAGTAGAGCAGGGAACTGGTGCAATGCTTCCGGTGTCAGGACTTCGGACACACGAAAAACTTCTGCCTCAAAAAGCCAGTCTGTGGCAAATGCTGAAGCGACCATCACACTGGATCAACACTATTTGAACTTAGTCTTCATACATAATCCATATGTGCCAACTGCGGCGATGACCACGTATCAGGCTTTAAAGGCTGCTCAGTCAGAATTGAGCTGAGCAAGGAGCTTAAGCCAGGGGCAAGTTTACCGGTAGATGGTCTTCCAACCAGTGTCAAGACTGTCAAGAGTGGCTTTTCCTATGCAGATGTGATAAGATCACGCGAAGATAAACGTGGTAACGTAAGCATAATGCAGGCTAGCTCCCAGTTGATCGACGGTGCTGAAGATCAACATTTCAGTAGCAAATTTAAAATATTGCAAAAAGCTATAAGTGACTTAAATTCCGGAATGGATCATATGTTCAGATTCATCCAGGATATAATGGAGGCAAACAAAGCCTTCCGTGATCTGGTACAGAAACTTATCACAAAATAATGAATCTACAGTTAAAAATAGGATTATGGAATGCACGTGGGCTAGTCAGAAACAATAAAGAATTTTGCTTAGTGCTAATGCAATTGACGTACCTGATAACTGAGGCACACATGCGTCCCGGCCGGAGAGTATACATAACCGGATGTCACCAATATTTAGCTAATCATCTCAGTGGAACCTCGAAAATTGATATATGATCGTCTATTGCTCACTCTCAGATTAAACCTATGTCAAGCCTGAATGTACAAGCTGCCAGCGTGAGCATGCCGACTAATGGTGGATGCATCAAGATCTCCTCCATATATCTTCCTCTTAACCAACCTTGGTGTAATACCGACTTTGAAGAAATGTTTCAAAACTTGATTTTAACGAAAAACATCCATGGTGGGGTAACATTAGATCATGCACTCGAGGGATGAGACTGCAAGAGGTCATCACCAGTAGCACATGCCAAATTATTGTCACGGGTGAGCCAACGTTCTTCTCTTACAACACTCGGCTAACACCCTCGGCGACGAGCTGTTTTTACTCTATGCGCCGATGCACTCTTACGCTTGAAAAGAAGAGTCAGGAGAGAATATGCAAGAACGGGTGATATTCGCATCCACCAATTCTACATAAGAATATCAAATAGATTGAGAAAGATTCTTGGTAAAAAATCAAGCAAAGCAAACTTGATAAAATTTCGAGAATGCTGGCTCTGAAGCATAGCATACCTATACGCTATGGAAGCTGTAATGTCGCTTTAAAAGAATAGACACCCCGAAGGCTCCTATTTAAAATCCAGCAGGTGGTTGGTGCTACACCAGTCAGCAGAAGGATGAAATTTTTGCAGACAGCCTGGAGGAAAGATTTAAGCCTTTTAGCTTTACTTCTGACGTCATACAAAGGGCTGTTGAGTTACGGATGGAGATGCCATTTCAAATGTTCTTGTTCTGTGCTGCAGCACATCAAAAGCTGAAGGCCAAAAAATCCCCTGGTGAGGACTTTCTGAACAACAGGACGCTAAAAATTCTTCCCAAAAGGGCCCTACTGTTTGTAGTTCTGCTCCTCAACATCATACTAAGGATAGGCCAGACAGTTGGAAGGTTGCGATGATTGCCATGGTACCAAAGCCAGCAAAACAACACACGGACGTCGATAGATACAGACTAATCAGTCTAGTCTACTCTCAGCGCTGGGGAAGATGACGGAAAGAGTGATACTAAACAGGTTCCTGTAGCTCGGGCCGGTAATTGATAGAATTCCATAGTGGCAGTTTGGATTTCGACAAGGTCACGGCACACCGGAGCAACACCATCGTATGGTGAACTTCGCCCTAAATGCAATGGAACAAAAAATTTACTCAGTTGCAGTATTTGTGGGCGTTCAGCAAGTTTTTGACGGGGTGTTGCATGATGGCCTCCTCTATAAGCTGAAAAATATGCTTACGCCGCAGATATTCCAGCTTCTTGAAGGACAGAAGTTTCAGAATTGTTGTCGATGGGACGAGATCTTCAAAACGGCAAATCTGCGCAGGCGTTCCACAACGCAGCGTTCTTGGTCCGACGCTATACACTTTGTTCACAGCCGATATGCCTACTCCAAGGATAATAATAAGGCTGAGCGAAGACGATGTACTGATAGCCACTTTCGCGGATGACACTGCAGTGCTGACGAGAAGCCCAAGCATTGTTATAGCCACAGAAGCACTGCAGCAGTATGTATGCAGTTTTGAAAAATGGGCTGCAAAATGGAAGATTGGCATCAATGGCAGCATATTTGCAAATGTAACATTTACTACAAGAACACTGTCCTGCAGAGGAATAACGATGCTGGGCTCCTCACTACAGCACAAAAGCTCGCATAAATATCAAGGTGTCTTACTGGACAGAAAACTCAATTTCAAAGCGCATACAAAAATGATCCAGAAATCTGTGATGGCAAAAGCCGGTAAAATGGCATGGCTACTTGCACCAAAAAATAAGCTGTCCCTATACAGCAAAGTAGCAATCTACAAGTCAAACAAACTTAAATAACATAAGAGTAACCCAATCGAAAACTCTAAGGATATCGAACGGGATCTAAGAGTTCCTAAGGTGGCCGATATTATGCAATGACAAGCATCTCACTACCTGCAACGCCTTGGTGGTCACCATAAAGCATTAGCCAGACGACTAACTACCAAGGCAAAAAAAGAATATTCAAAGGGTGCCATCCACTGGATCTCCCTACCAGATTCCTACATTGAGAAATTTAATAACTTTTAAATACTGTAAATAATAATATAATAATATAGGCTTAGTCCTCAAGAGAGAGAAATAGTTAGAATTGGGTTGAGCGAGTTGACTAAAGGTAATATTATACGCCCCAGTTGCTCCCCCTTTGCTAGCCCCATGTTGTTCGTCAATAAGAAGAACGGCTCAGATCGCATTTGTGTCGACTATAGGGAACTGAACTTGAATACGGTTTCAGACAAATACCCGTTGCCGCTTATCAACGATCAAGTAACTAGGCTTTGTGGAGCTAACAATTTTTCGTGTTTGGATATGCCGAGTGGATTTCACCAAATCATAATTCACCCCGACTTAATAGAATACACTGCATGCGTGACTCCGAATAGCAAGTTTGAATTTCCAACAATGCCTTTCAGCCTTAAAAACGCGCCAACGGTCTTCCAGCGTGCAGTTATAAATGCTCTGGGTGACCTTGCTCATAAATATGTAATCGTCTATATAGACGACATTATGATTTTATCACCAACAAAGGAGGCTGGAATGGAAAGCTTGAAAACTTTTTTTGGATATACCTACAAGTGCTGGATTTACTTTTAACATTAATAAATGTAGTTTTCTTAAAACAGAAGTTCATTATTTGGGCTATAAGATACGTGCGGGAGAAATTCGCCCAATCCGTGGAAAATAATTGCATTAAGTTCTTTGCCTTCTCCACACACTACCACTGCCGTAAGATAATTTATTGGTCTGGCATCATATTTTCGTAAATTTGTGCCCAACTTTTCGCAAGTTAAGAAGCCGTTGTACTCTCTATTTTCTGGATATGGAAGTATTACTTGGAATACTGAACTAGAAGAAGTTAGAAAATATGTCCTTGATATTCTTACGAATGAATCAGTATTAGTAATATTCGATCCTCAATATCCTATTGAGTTGCATACAGATGCAAGCTCCATTGGATATGGTGCGATGCTTTTATATCGAATACAAAATAGGCCTCACGTAGTAGAATATTTCAGCGGAGTATAGAAACCATTCTTATGAATTAGAAATCTTAGCTATTGTCCGGGCTGTAAAACATATTCGTCATTATCTACTTGGTCACAATTTCGTTGTCTACACCGATTGTAATTCATTGAAGGCTTCTCGACCCGTAGAGTACATCGCTGGTGGGCCTATTTACAAACGTTAAATTTCGACATTCCATATTCAATATTCTCGAAAAGCGAGAAATCGGCCATAGCGTTATTTGGGATACCGAATCGCACCGCAGACCAGGGTAGATGTTTCGCTAGTTCGAAATTTTCAGAGTTTTGTGATTCGCAAAAAATTAAACTTCATTTAATTGTCACGGGAGAGAGTCGTGTAAATGTCCAAGATGAACGTGTCATGAGCACACTGAAAAATTTGTTGACTGCAGTCGAAGCAATCCAGCGATCTTGGCTAGACGCTCCGGGCGAAGTAGACCTTGCATTAAACTGTTCAATTAGTCGTTCAACTGAGGCAAGAAGAAGCTCGACCCCTGGGATTGGTTTCTCCGCTTGAAACCCAAGAGGAAATAGATTTGGCTAGCATTAGAGCTAACGCTACTGAATGAATGAAATCCTTAGGCTCTTACGATAAATCTAGGTTCGATAAAAGTAAGGCCACTATGGTAAAATACAATGTAGGGGGATTATGTGTTGCTAAAGAATGAAGAGCTTAATCAAACTAAGCTAGATTCAAAATTTATAGAGCGGTTTTTGGTAACAGAAGTTTTGGATGGTGACAGGTACATGTTGAAGTCACTAAAAAATAAGGGACTGTGTTAGTATTGTTATGAAGACATTCGAAAGATGCCAGATAGTCGAATACCAAATGAATTGGATATTGAAAAAGTAGAGTTAAGCTTGTCAATGAGTCCAGTTAGGACGGAAAGTAATCCAGAGATGACGATGTGTTATCCGTTAGAGATGACGATGTGATATCCGTCAGAGGCAAAAAAAGAAGATTCAAAAGGTGCCATCCACTGGATCTCCCTACCAGATTCCTACATTGAGAAATTTAATAACTTTTAAATACTGTAAATAATAATATAATAATATAGGCTTAGTCCTCAAGAGAGAGAAATAGTTAGAATTGGGTTGAGTGAGTTGACTAAAGGTAATATTACACGCCCCAGTTGCTCCCCCTTTGCTAGCCCCATGTAGCTCGTCAATAAGAAGAACGGCTCAGATCGCATTTGTGTCGACTATAGGGAACTGAACTTGAATACGGTTTCAGACAAATACCCGTTGCCGCTTATCAACGATCAAGTAACTAGGCTTTGTGGAGCTAACATTTTTTCGTGTTTGGATATGGCGAGTGGATTTCACCAAATCATAATTCACCCCGACTCAATAGAATACACTGCATGCGTGACTCCGAATAGCAAGTTTGAATTTCCAACAATGCCTTTCAGCCTTAAAAACGCGCCATCGGTCTTCCAGCGTGCAGTTATAAATGCTCTGGGTGACCTTGCTCATAAATATGTAATCGTCTATATAGACGACATTATGATTTTATCACCAACAAAGGAGGCTGGAATGGAAAGCTTAAAAACTTTTTTGGATATACCTACAAATGCTGGATTTACTTTTAACATTAATAAATGTAGTTTTCTTAAAAACAGAAGTTCATTATTTGGGCTATAAGATACGTGCGGGAGAAATTCGCCCCAATCCGTGGAAAATAATTGCATTAAGTTCTTTGCCTTCTCCACACATTACCACTGCCGTAAGATAATTTATTGGTCTGGCATATTTACTGGTCTGGCATATTTTCGTAAACTTGTGCCCAACTTTTCGCAAGTTATGAAGCCGTTGTACTCTCTATTTTCTGGATATGGAAGTATTACTTGGAATACTGAACTAGAAGAAGTTAGAAAATATTTCCTTGATATTCTTACGAATGAACAGGTATTAGTAATATTCGATCCTCAATATCCTATTGAGTTGCATACAGATGCAAGCTCCATTGGATATGGTGCGATGCTTTTACGCCGAATACAAAATAGGCCTCACGTAGTAGAATATTTCAGCGGAGTATAGAAACCATTCTTATGAATTAGAAATCTTAGCTATTGTCCGGGCTGTAAAACATATTCGTCATTATCTACTTGGTCACAATTTCGTTGTCTACACCGATTGTAATTCATTGAAGGCTTCTCGTACCAAAATTAATGAGACCCCTAGAGTACATCGCTGGTGGGCCTATTTACAAACGTTAAATTTCGACATTCCATATTCAATATTCTCGAAAAGCGAGTAATTCTCTGATGAATTCTCTGGATATTTGGACAAAACATATAATTCGAAATGGTAGACACGTTGTTTGCCACGCGCGCTCCAATGGTCAGTAATAAATCAAGTGCACGAATCAATCATGCACCTGGATTGACAAAAGACAGTAGACAAAGTTTATCAATAATATTGGTTTGGAAAAATGAACAAATACGTTCGTAAATTTGTCTCCAACTGTATAACTTGTCTTACTTGAAAATCTCCTTCTGGGAAAATACAAGCGGATCTTCATCTTATCCCAATGACCAGTCTACCTTGACATACTGTTCACATCGACATTACAGGAAACATAGGCAGCAAAAGTGATTTGAAAGAGTACGTTATAGTTCAGATCGATGCTTACACAAAATACGTTTATTTGTATAACATTCTAAAATTAGATGCTGAAATTTGCATTAAGTCTGTGAAATCGGCCATAGCATTATTTGGGATACCGAATCGCACCGCAGACCAGGGTAGATGTTTCGCTAGTTCGAAATTTTCAGAGTTTTGTGATTCGCAAAAAATTAAACTTCATTTAATTGTCACGGGAGAGAGTCGTGCAAATGTCCAAGATGAACGTATCATGAGCACACTGAAAAATTTGTTGACTGCAGTCGAAGCAACCCAGCGATCTTGGCTAGACGCTCTGGGCGAAGTATACCTTGCATTAAACTGTACAATTAGTCGTTCAACTGAGGCAAGAAGAAGCTCGACCCCTGGGATTGGTTTCTCCGCTTGAAACCGAAGTGGAAGTAGATTTGGCTAGCATTAGAGCTAACGCTACTGAAAGAATGAAATCCTTAGGCTCTTACGATAAATCTAGGTTCGATAAAAGTAAGGCCACTATTGTAAAATACAATGTAGGGGATTATGTGTTGCTAAAGAATGAAGAGCTTAATCAAACTAAGCTAGATTCAAAATTTATAGAGCTGTTTTTGGTAACAGAAGTTTTGGATGTTGACAGGTACATGTTGAAGTCACTAAAAAATAAGGGACTGTGTAAGTATTGTTATGAAGACATTCGAAAGATGCCAGATAGTCGAATACCAAATGAATTGGATGTTGAAAAAGTAAAGTTAAGCTTGTCAATGAGTCCAGTTAGGACGGAAAGTAATCCAGAGATGACGATGTGTTATCCGTTAGAGATGACGATGTGATATCCGTCAGAGGCAAAAAAAGAAGATTCAAAAGGTGCCATCCACTGGATCTCCCTACCAGATTTCTACATTGAGAAATTTAATAACTTTTAAATACTGTAAATAAAAATATAATAATATAGGCTTAGTCCTCAAAAAGAGAGAAATAGTTAGAATTGGGTTGAGCGAGTTGACTAAAGGTAATATTATACGCCCCAGTTGCTCCCCCCTTTGCTAGCCCCATGTTGCTCGTCAATAAGAAGAACGGCTCAGATCGCATTTGTGTCGACTATAGGGAACTGAACTTGAATACGGTTTCAGACAAATACCCGTTGCCGCTTATCAACGATCAAGTAACTAGGCTTTGTGGAGCTAACATTTTTTCGTGTTTGGATATGGCGAGTGGATTTCACCAAATCATAATTCACCCCGACTCAATAGAATACACTGCATGCGTGACTCCGAATAGCAAGTTTGAATTTCCAACAATGCCTTTCAGCCTTAAAAACGCGCCATCGGTCTTCCAGCGTGCAGTTATAAATGCTCTGGGTGACCTTGCTCATAAATATGTAATCGTCTATATAGACGACATTATGATTTTATCACCAACAAAGGAGGCTGGAATGGAAAGCTTAAAAACTTTTTTTGGATATACCTACAAATGCTGGATTTACTTTTAACATTAATAAATGTAGTTTTCTTAAAACAGAAGTTCATTATTTGGGCTATAAGATACGTGCGGGAGAAATTCGCCCCAATCCGTGGAAAATAATTGCATTAAGTTCTTTGCCTTCTCCACACATTACCACTGCCGTAAGATAATTTATTGGTCTGGCATATTTACTGGTCTGGCATATTTTCGTAAACTTGTGCCCAACTTTTCGCAAGTTATGAAGCCGTTGTACTCTCTATTTTCTGGATATGGAAGTATTACTTGGAATACTGAACTAGAAGAAGTTAGAAAATATTTCCTTGATATTCTTACGAATGAACAGGTATTAGTAATATTCGATCCTCAATATCCTATTGAGTTGCATACAGATGCAAGCTCCATTGGATATGGTGCGATGCTTTTACGCCGAATACAAAATAGGCCTCACGTAGTAGAATATTTCAGCGGAGTATAGAAACCATTCTTATGAATTAGAAATCTTAGCTATTGTCCGGGCTGTAAAACATATTCGTCATTATCTACTTGGTCACAATTTCGTTGTCTACACCGATTGTAATTCATTGAAGGCTTCTCGACCCCTAGAGTACATCGCTGGTGGGCCTATTTACAAACGTTAAATTTCGACATTCCATATTCAATATTCTCGAAAAGCGAGTAATTCTCTGATGAATTCTCTGGATATTTGGCCAAAACATATAATTCGAAATGGTAGATACGTTGTTTGCCACGCGCGCTCCAATGGTCAGTAATAAATCAAGTGCACGAATCAATCATGCACCTGGATTGACAAAAGACAGTAGACAAAGTTTATCAATAATATTGGTTTGGAAAAATGAACAAATACGTTCGTAAATTTGTCTCCAACTGTATAACTTGTCTTACTTAAAAAATCTCATTCTGGGAAAATACAAGCGGATCTTCATCCTATCCCAATGACCAGTCTACCTTGACATACTGTTCACATCGACATTACAGGAAACATAGGCAGCAAAAGTGATTTGAAAGAGTACGTTATAGTTCAGATCGATGCTTACACAAAATACGTTTATTTGTATAACATTCTAAAATTAGATGCTGAAATTTGCATTAAGTCTGTGAAATCGGCCATAGCATTATTTGGGATACCGAATCGCACCGCAGACCAGGGTAGATGTTTCGCTAGTTCGAAATTTTCAGAGTTTTGTGATTCGCAAAAAATTAAACTTCATTTAATTGTCACGGGAGAGAGTCGTGCAAATGTCCAAGATGAACGTATCATGAGCACACTGAAAAATTTGTTGACTGCAGTCGAAGCAACCCAGCGATCTTGGCTAGACGCTCTGGGCGAAGTATACCTTGCATTAAACTGTACAATTAGTCGTTCAACTGATGCAAGAAGAAGCTCGACCCCTGGGATTGGTTTCTCCGCTTGAAACCGAAGTGGAAGTAGATTTGGCTAGCATTAGAGCTAACGCTACTGAAAGAATGAAATCCTTAGGCTCTTACGATAAATCTAGGTTCGATAAAAGTAAGGCCACTATTGTAAAATACAATGTAGGGGATTATGTGTTGCTAAAGAATGAAGAGCTTAATCAAACTAAGCTAGATTCAAAATTTATAGAGCTGTTTTTGGTAACAGAAGTTTTGGATGTTGACAGGTACATGTTGAAGTCACTAAAAAATAAGGGACTGTGTAAGTATTGTTATGAAGACATTCGAAAGATGCCAGATAGTCGAATACCAAATGAATTGGATGTTGAAAAAGTAAAGTTAAGCTTGTCAATGAGTCCAGTTAGGACGGAAAGTAATCCAGAGATGACGATGTGTTATCCGTTAGAGATGACGATGTGATATCCGTCAGAGGCAAAAAAAGAAGATTCAAAAGGTGCCATCCACTGGATCTCCCTACCAGATTTCTACATTGAGAAATTTAATAACTTTTAAATACTGTAAATAAAAATATAATAATATAGGCTTAGTCCTCAAAAGAGAGAAATAGTTAGAATTGGGTTGAGCGAGTTGACTAAAGGTAATATTATACGCCCCAGTTGCTCCCCCCTTTGCTAGCCCCATGTTGCTCGTCAATAAGAAGAACGGCTCAGATCGCATTTGTGTCGACTATAGGGAACTGAACTTGAATACGGTTTCAGACAAATAACCGTTGCCGCTTATCAACGATCAAGTAACTAGGCTTTGTGGAGCTTACATTTTTTCGTGTTTGGATATGGCGAGTGGATTTCACCAAATCATAATTCACCCCGACTCAATAGAATACACTAATGCGTGACTCCAAATAGCAAGTTTGAATTTCCAACAATGCCTTTCAGCCTTAAAAACGCGCCATCGGTCTTCCAGCGTGCAGTTATAAATGCTCTGGGTGACCTTGCTCATAAATATGTAATCGTCTATATAGACGACATTATGATTTTATCACCAACAAAGGAGGCTGGAATGGAAAGCTTGAAAACTTTTTTTTTTTGGATATACCTACAAGTGCTGGATTTACTTTTAATATTAATAAATGTAGTTTTCTTAAAACAGAAGTTCATTATTTGGGCTATAAGATACGTGCGGGAGAAATTCGCCCCAATCCGTGGAAAATAATTGCATTAAGTTCTTTGCCTTCTCCACACACTATCACTGCCGTAAGATAATTTATTGGTCTGGCATCATATTTTCGTAAATTTGTGCCCAACTTTTCGCAAGTTATGAAGCCGTTGTACTCTCTATTTTCTGGATATGGAAGTATTACTTGGAATACTGAACTAGAAGAAGTTAGAAAATATGTCCTTGATATTCTTACGAATGAACCAGTATTAGTAATATTCGATCCTCAATATCCTATTGAGTTGCATACAGATGCAAGCTCCATTGGATATGGTGCGATGCTTTTATATCGAATACAAAATAGGCCTCACGTAGTAGAATATTTCAGCGGAGTATAGAAACCATTCTTATGAATTAGAAATCTTAGCTATTGTCCGGGCTGTAAAACATATTCGTCATTATCTACTTGGTCACAATTTCGTTGTCTACACCGATTGTAATTCATTGAAGGCTTCTCGACCCGTAGAGTACATCGCTGGTGGGCCTATTTACAAACGTTAAATTTCGACATTCCATATTCTATATTTTCGAAAAGCGAGTAATTCTCTGATGAATTCTCTGGATATTTGGCCAAAACATATAATTCGAAATGGTAGATACGTTGTTTGCCACGCGCGCTCCAATGGTCAGTAATAAATCAAGTGCAATCAATCATGCACCTGGATTGACAAAAGACAGTAGACAAAGTTTATCAATAATATTGGTTTGGAAAAATGAACAAATACGTTCGTAAATTTGTCTCCAACTATATAACTTGTCTTACTTAAAAATCTCCTTCTGGGAAAATACAAGCGGATCTTCATCCTATCCCAATGACCAGTCTTCCTTGACATACTGTTCACATCGACATTACAGAAAACATAGGCAGCAAAAGTGATTTGAAAGAGTACGTTATAGTTCAGATCGATGCTTACACAAAATACGTTTCTTTGTATCACATTCTAAAATTAGATGCTGAAATTTGCATTAAGTCTGTGAAATCGGCCATAAAAAGTAAGGCCACTATTGTAAAATACAATATAGGGGATTATGTGTTGCTAAAAAATGAAGAGCTTAACCAAACTAATCTAGATTCATTAAGTCTGTGAAATTGGCCATAGCATTATTTGCGATAAAAGTAAGGCCACTATTGTAAAATACAATATAGGGGATTATGTGTTGCTAAAGAATGAAGAGCTTAACCAAACTAATCTAGATTCAAAATTTATAGAGCTCTTTTTGGTAACAGAAGTTTTGGATGGTGACAGGTACATGTTGAAGTCACTAAAAAATAAGGGACTGTGTAAGTATTGTTATGAAGACATTCGAAAGATGCCAGATAGTCGAATACCAAATGAATTGGATGTTGAAAAAGTAGAGTTAAGCTTGTCAATGAGTCCAGTTAGGACGGAAAGTAATCCAGAAATGACGATGTGTTATCCGTTAGAGATAACGATGTGATATCAGTCAGAGGCAAAAAAAGAAGATTCAAAAGGTGCCATCCACTGGATCTCCCTACCAGATTTCTACATTGAGAAATTTAATAACTTTTAAATACTGTAAATAAAACCAGTCGAAAAGGCTACAGTCGACCGCATTCGACAGTATAATACCCTGTACAGGCTTCTATATTAAGAGTATTTTGATAATAGATACTTTGATTAAAATAAAAGTAAGAACATAACAGGTGTTTAAAGAAAACCCCTTTGAAACTCTCATTTTGCATATGAATTCTTTGCTTGCTTATAGCAGCTCACTTTCACATATTTATACATATTCAATCAAAAGCTGAGTGTTACGACACTTAATTTACTTATGCCTGTGTCGCAGTAGTTCCCTATCTCGCTCGCACAAATATGCACACATGGTAAGCAGACGCATGTGTCACAGTCGTTCGCTGTCTCGCTCGCACACATGTGCTGCCTGCTGCTCTAAGATTCCGTGGAAAAATAACTTTTATTGCTGATTATCTGTCTTATTTACAAACCGATCTTGATGAAACTTTCAGCGTTCCTTCTACATATCATTCTTAACGCACCTGTTAAGTTAGAAGTGTCTACATTGAAAAATGTGGCTATTATTCGTTTTTTTCGATTTGCGGGGGAAGGGGGGAGGTATCCAAAATTTAAAATAAACTTGATCTGCGTATGGTATACAGGAACCTTGATGCCAAATTTGGTGTCTCTAGCTCTTATAGTTGCTGAGATCGACGCGTTCATACAGACGGACAGACGGACAGACGGACAGACGGACGGACAGACAGACGGACATGGCTCAATCGACTCGGCTGTTGATGCTGATCAAGAATATATATACTTTATAGGGTCGGAGATGACTCCTTCTGCCTGTTACAAAATTTTTTTTCACAAAGTTAATATATCCCTGTACAGGGTATAAATATAATAATATAGGCTTAGTCCTCAAAAAGAGAGAAATAGTTAGAATTGGGTTGAGCGAGTTGACTAAAGGTAATATTATACGCCCCAGTTGCTCCCCCTTTGCTAGCCCCATGTTGCTCGTCAATAAGAAGAACGGCTCAGATCGCATTTGTGTCGACTATAGGGAACTGAACTTGAATACGGTTTCAGACAAATAACCGTTGCCGCTTATCAACGATCAAGTAACTAGGCTTTGTGGAGCTTACATTTTTTCGTGTTTGGATATGGCGAGTGGATTTCACCAAATCATAATTCACCCCGACTCAATAGAATACACTAATGCGTGACTCCAAATAGCAAGTTTGAATTTCCAACAATGCCTTTCAGCCTTAAAAACGCGCCATCGGTCTTCCAGCGTGCAGTTATAAATGCTCTGGGTGACCTTGCTCATAAATATGTAATCGTCTATATAGACGACATTATGATTTTATCACCAACAAAGGAGGCTGGAATGGAAAGCTTGAAAACTTTTTTTGGATATACCTACAAGTGCTGGATTTACTTTTAATATTAATAAATGTAGTTTTCTTAAAACAGAAGTTCATTATTTGGGCTATAAGATACGTGCGGGAGAAATTCGCCCCAATCCGTGGAAAATAATTGCATTAAGTTCTTTGCCTTCTCCACACACTATCACTGCCGTAAGATAATTTATTGGTCTGGCATCATATTTTCGTAAATTTGTGCCCAACTTTTCGCAAGTTATGAAGCCGTTGTACTCTCTATTTTCTGGATATGGAAGTATTACTTGGAATACTGAACTAGAAGAAGTTAGAAAATATGTCCTTGATATTCTTACGAATGAACCAGTATTAGTAATATTCGATCCTCAATATCCTATTGAGTTGCATACAGATGCAAGCTCCAATGGATATTATTATTATTTCAGCGGAGTATAGAAACCATTCTTATGAATTAGAAATCTTAGCTATTGTCCGGGCTGTAAAACATATTCGTCATTATCTACTTGGTCACAATTTCGTTGTCTACACCGATTGTAATTCATTGAAGGCTTCTCGACCCCTAGAGTACATCGCTGGTGGGCCTATTTACAAACGTTAAATTTCGACATTCCATATTCAATATTCTCGAAAAGCGAGTAATTCTCTGATGAATTCTCTGGATATTTGGACAAAACATATAATTCGAAATGGTAGACACGTTGTTTGCCACGCGCGCTCCAATGGTCAGTAATAAATCAAGTGCACGAATCAATCATGCACCTGGATTGACAAAAGACAGTAGACAAAGTTTATCAATAATATTGCTTTGGAAAAATGAACAAATACGTTCGTATATTTGTCTCCAACTGTATAACTTGTCTTACTTAAAAATCTCCGTCTTTGGTAACAGAAGTTTTGGATGGTGACAGGTACATGTTGAAGTCACTAAAAAATAAGGGACTGTGTAAGTATTGTTATGAAGACATTCGAAAGATGCCAGATAGTCGAATACCAAATGAATTGGATGTTGAAAAAGTAGAGTTAAGCTTGTCAATGAGTCCAGTTAGGACGGAAAGTAATCCAGAGATGACGATGTGTAATCCGTTAGAGATGACGATGTGATATCAGTCAGAGGCAAAAAAAGAAGATTCAAAAGGTGCCATCCACTGGATCTCCCTACCAGATTCCTACATTGAGAAATTTAATAACTTTTAAATACTGTAAATAATAATATAATAATATAGGCTTAGTCCTCAAGAGAGAGAAATAGTTAGAATTGGGTTGAGCGAGTTGACTAAAGGTAATATTATACGCCCCAGTTGCTCCCCCCTTTGCTACCACCATGTTGCTCGTCAATAAGAAGAACGGCTCAGATCACATTTGTGTCGATTATAGGGAACTGAACTTGAATACGGTTTCAGACAAATACCCGTTGCCGCTTATCAACGATCAAGTAACTAGGCTTTGTGGAGCTTACATTTTTTTGTGTTTGGATATGGCGAGTGGATTTCACCAAATCATAATTCACGCCGACTCAATAGAATACACTAATGCGTGACTCCAAATAGCAAGTTTGAATTTCCAACAATGCCTTTCAGCCTTAAAAACGCGCCATCTTCCAGCGTGCAGTTATAAATGCTCTGGGTGACCTTGCTCATAAATATGTAATCGTCTATATAGACGACATTATGATTTTATCACCAACAAAGGAGGCTGGAATGGAAAGCTTGAAAACTTTTTTTTGGATATACCTACAAGTGCTGGATTTACTTTTAATATTAATAAATGTAGTTTTCTTAAAACAGAAGTTCATTATTTGGGCTATAAGATACGTGCGGGAGAAATTCGCCCCAATCCGTGGAAAATAATTGCATTAAGTTCTTTGCCTTCTCCACACACTATCACTGCCGTAAGATAATTTATTGGTCTGGCATCATATTTTCGTAAATTTGTGCCCAACTTTTCGCAAGTTATGAAGCCGTTGTACTCTCTATTTTCTGGATATGGAAGTATTACTTGGAATACTGAACTAGAAGAAGTTAGAAAATATGTCCTTGATATTCTTACGAATGAACCAGTATTAGTAATATTCGATCCTCAATATCCTATTGAGTTGCATACAGATGCAAGCTCCATTGGATATGGTGCGATGCTTTTATATCGAATACAAAATAGGCCTCACGTAGTAGAATATTTCAGCGGAGTATAGAAACCATTCTTATGAATTAGAAATCTTAGCTATTGTCCGGGCTGTAAAACATATTCGTCATTATCTACTTGGTCACAATTTCGTTGTCTACACCGATTGTAATTCATTGAAGGCTTCTCGACCCGTAGAGTACATCGCTGGTGGACCTATTTACAAACGTTAAATTTCGACATTCCATATTCTATATTTTCGAAAAGCGAGTAATTCTCTGATGAATTCTCTGGATATTTGGCCAAAACATATAATTCGAAATGGTAGACACGTTGTTTGCCACGCGCGCTCCAATGGTCAGTAATAAATCAAGTGCACGAATCAATCATGCACCTGGATTGACAAAAGACAGTAGACAAAGTTTATCAATAATATTGGTTTGGAAAAATGAACAAATACGTTCGTAAATTTGTCTCCAACTATATAACTTGTCTTACTTAAAAATCTCCTTCTGGGAAAATACAAGCGGATCTTCATCCTATCCCAATGACCAGTCTTCCTTGACATACTGTTCACATCGACATTACAGAAAACATAGGCAGCAAAAGTGATTTGAAAGAGTACGTTATAGTTCAGATCGATGCTTACACAAAATACGTTTCTTTGTATCACATTCTAAAATTAGATGCTGAAATTTGCATTAAGTCTGTGAAATCGGCCATAGCATTATTTGCGATAAAAGTTAGGCCACTATTGTAAAATACAATATAGGGGATTATGTGTTGCTAAAGAATGAAGAGCTTAACCAAACTAATCTAGATTCATTAAGTCTGTGAAATCGGCCATAGCATTATTTGCGATAAAAAGTAAGGCCACTATTGTAAAATACAATATAGGGGATTATGTGTTGCTAAAGAATGAAGAGCATAACCAAACTAATCTAGATTCAAAATTTATAGAGCTGTTTTTGGTAACAGAAGTTTTGGATGGTGACAGGTACATGTTGAAGTCACTAAAAAATAAGGGACTGTGTAAGTATTGTTATGAAGACATTCGAAAGATGCCAGATAGTCGAATACCAAATGAATTGGATGTTGAAAAAGTAGAGTTAAGCTTGTCAATGAGTCCAGTTAGGACGGAAAGTAATCCAGAAATGACGATGTGTTATCCGTTAGAGATGACGATGTGATATCAGTCAGAGGCAAAAAAGAAGATTCAAAAGGTGCCATCCACTGGATCTCCCTACCAGATTTCTACATTGAGAAATTTAATAACTTTTAAATACTGTAAATAATAATATAATAATATAGGCTTAGTCCACAAAAGAGAGAAATAGTTAGAATTGGGTTGAGCGAGTTGACTAAAGGTAATATTATACGCCCCAGTTGCTCTCCCTTTGCTAGCCCCATGTTGCTCGTCAATAAGAAGAACGGCTCAGATCGCATTTGTGTCGACTATAGGGAACTGAACTTGAATACGGTTTCAGACAAATAACCGTTGCCGCTTATCAACGATCAAGTAACTAGGCTTTGTGGAGCTTACATTTTTTCGTGTTTGGATATGGCGAGTGGATTTCACCAAATCATAATTCACCCCGACTCAATAGAATACACTAATGCGTGACTCCAAATAGCAAGTTTGAATTTCCAACAATGCCTTTCAGCCTTAAAAACGCGCCATCGGTCTTCCAGCGTGCAGTTATAAATGCTCTGGGTGACCTTGCTCATAAATATGTAATCGTCTATATAGACGACATTATGATTTTATCACCAACAAAGGAGGCTGGAATGGAAAGCTTGAAAACTTTTTTTTGGGTATACCTACAAGTGCTGGATTTACTTTTAATATTAATAAATGTAGTTTTCTTAAAACAGAAGTTCATTATTTGGGCTATAAGATACGTGCGGGAGAAATTCGCCCCAATCCGTGGAAAATAATTGCATTAAGTTCTTTGCCTTCTCCACACACTATCACTGCCGTAAGATAATTTATTGGTCTGGCATCATATTTTCGTAAATTTGTGCCCAACTTTTCGCAAGTTATGAAGCCGTTGTACTCTCTATTTTCTGGATATGGAAGTATTACTTGGAATACTGAACTAGAAGAAGTTAGAAAATATGTCCTTGATATTCTTACGAATGAACCAGTATTAGTAATATTCGATCCTCAATATCCTATTGAGTTGCATACAGATGCAAGCTCCAATGGATATTATTATTATTTCAGCGGAGTATAGAAACCATTCTTATGAATTAGAAATCTTAGCTATTGTCCGGGCTGTAAAACATATTCGTCATTATCTACTTGGTCACAATTTCGTTGTCTACACCGATTGTAATTCATTGAAGGCTTCTCGACCCCTAGAGTACATCGCTGGTGGGCCTATTTACAAACGTTAAATTTCGACATTCCATATTCAATATTCTCGAAAAGCGAGTAATTCTCTGATGAATTCTCTGGATATTTGGACAAAACATATAATTCGAAATGGTAGACACGTTGTTTGCCACGCGCGCTCCAATGGTCAGTAATAAATCAAGTGCACGAATCAATCATGCACCTGGATTGACAAAAGACAGTAGACAAAGTTTATCAATAATATTGGTTTGGAAAAATGAACAAATACGTTCGTATATTTGTCTCCAACTGTATAACTTGTCTTACTTAAAAATCTCCGTCTTTGGTAACAGAAGTTTTGGATGGTGACAGGTACATGTTGAAGTCACTAAAAAATAAGGGACTGTGTAAGTATTGTTATGAAGACATTCGAAAGATGCCAGATAGTCGAATACCAAATGAATTGGATGTTGAAAAAGTAGAGTTAAGCTTGTCAATGAGTCCAGTTAGGACGGAAAGTAATCCAGAAATGACGATGTGTTATCCGTTAGAGATAACGATGTGATATCAGTCAGAGGCAAAAAAGAAGATTCAAAAGGTGCCATCCACTGGATCTCCCTACCAGATTTCTACATTGAGAAATTTAATAACTTTTAAATACTGTAAATAATAATATAATAATATAGGCTTAGTCCTCAAAAGAGAGAAATAGTTAGAATTGGGTTGAGCGAGTTGACTAAGGGTAATATTATACGCCCCAGTTGCTCCCCCTTTGCTAGCCCCATGTTGCTCGTCAATAAGAAGAACGGCTCAGATCGCATTTGTGTCGACTATAGGGAACTGAACTTGAATACGGTTTCAGACAAATAACCGTTGCCGCTTATCAACGATCAAGTAACTAGGCTTTGTGGAGCTTACATTTTTTCGTGTTTGGATATGGCGAGTGGATTTCACCAAATCATAATTCACCCCGACTCAATAGAATACACTAATGCGTGACTCCAAATAGCAAGTTTGAATTTCCAACAATGCCTTTCAGCCTTAAAAACGCGCCATCGGTCTTCCAGCGTGCAGTTATAAATGCTCTGGGTGACCTTGCTCATAAATATGTAATCGTCTATATAGACGACATTATGATTTTATCACCAACAAAGGAGGCTGGAATGGAAAGCTTGAAAACTTTTTTTTGGGTATACCTACAAGTGCTGGATTTACTTTTAATATTAATAAATGTAGTTTTCTTAAAACAGAAGTTCATTATTTGGGCTATAAGATACGTGCGGGAGAAATTCGCCCCAATCCGTGGAAAATAATTGCATTAAGTTCTTTGCCTTCTCCACACACTATCACTGCCGTAAGATAATTTATTGGTCTGGCATCATATTTTCGTAAATTTGTGCCCAACTTTTCGCAAGTTATGAAGCCGTTGTACTCTCTATTTTCTGGATATGGAAGTATTACTTGGAATACTGAACTAGAAGAAGTTAGAAAATATGTCCTTGATATTCTTACGAATGAACCAGTATTAGTAATATTCGATCCTCAATATCCTATTGAGTTGCATACAGATGCAAGCTCCATTGGATATGGTGCGATGCTTTTACATCGAATACAAAATAGGCCTCACGTAGTAGAATATTTCAGCGGAGTATAGCAACCATTCTTATGAATTAGAAATCTTAGCTATTGTCCGGGCTGTAAAACATATTCGTCATTATCTACTTGGTCACAATTTCGTTGTCTACACCGATTGTAATTCATTGAAGGCTTCTCGACCCCTAGAGTACATCGCTGGTGGGCCTATTTACAAACGTTAAATTTCGACATTCCATATTTAATATTCTCGAAAAGCGAGTAATTCTCTGATGAATTCTCTGGATATTTGGCCAAAACATATAATTCGAAATGGTAGATACGTTGTTTGCCACGCGCGCTCCAATGGTCAGTAATAAATCAAGTGCACGAATCAATCATGCACCTGGTTTGACAAAAGACAGTAGACAAAGTTTATCAATAATATTGGTTTGGAAAAATGAACAAATACGTTCGTAAATTTGTCTCCAACTGTATAACTTGTCTTACTTAAAAATCTCATTCTGGGAAAATACAAGCGGATCTTCATCCTATCCCAATGACCAGTCTACCTTGACATACTGTTCACATCGACATTACAGAAAACATAGGCAGCAAAAGTGATTTGAAAGAGTACGTTATAGTTCAGATCGATGCTTACACAAAATAAGTTTATTTGTATAACATTCTAAAATTAGATGCTGAAATTTGCATTAAGTCTGTGAAATCGGCCATAGCATTATTTGGGATACCGAATCGCACCGCAGACCAGGGTAGATGTTTCGCTAGTTCGAAATTTTCAGAGTTTTGTGATTCGCAAAAAATTAAACTTCATTTAATTGTCACGGGAGAGAGTTGTGCAAATGTCCAAGATGAACGTGTCATGAGCACACTGAAAAATTTGTTGACTGCAGTCGAAGCAACCCAGCGATCTTGGCTAGACGCTCTGGGCGAAGTAGACCTTGCATTAAACTGTACAATTAGTCGTTCAACTGAGGCAAGAAGAAGCTCGACCCCTGGGATTGGTTTCTCCGCTTGAAACCGAAGTGGAAGTAGATTTGGCTAGCATTAGAGCTAACGCTACTGAAAGAATGAAATCCTTAGGCTCTTACGATAAATCTAGGTTCGATAAAAGTAAGGCCACTATTGTAAAATACAATGTAGGGGATTATGTGTTGCTAAAGAATGAAGAGTTTAACCAAACTAATCTAGATTCAAAATTTATAGAGCTGTTTTTGGTAACAGAAGTTTTGGATGGTGACAGGTACATGTTGAAGTCACTTAAAAATAAGGGACTGTGTAAGTATTGTTATGAAGACATTCGAAAGATGCCAGATAGTCGAATACCAAATGAATTGGATGTTGAAAAAGTAGAGTTAAGCTTGTCAATGAGTCCAGTTAGGACGGAAAGTAATTCAGAGATGACGATGTGTTATCCGTTAGAGATGACGATGTGATATAAGTCAGAGGCAAAAAAAGAAGATTCAAAAGGTGCCGTCCACTGGATCTCCCTACCAGATTCCTACATTGAGAAATTTAATAACTTTTAAATACTGTAAATAATAATATAATAATATAGGCTTAGTCCTCAAGAGAGAGAAATAGTTAGAATTGGGTTGAGCGAGTTGACTAAAGGTAATATTATACGCCCCAGTTGCTCCCCCTTTGCTAGCCCCATGTTGCTCGTCAATAAGAAGAACGGCTCAGATCGCATTTGTGTCGACTATAGGGAACTGAACTTGAATACGGTTTCAGACAAATACCCGTTGCCGCTTATCAATGATCAAGTAACTAGGCTTTGTGGAGCTTACATTTTTTTGTGTTTGGATATGGCGAGTGGATTTCACCAAATCATAATTCACCCCGACTCAATAGAATACACTGTTTGAATTTCCAACAATGCCTTTCAGCCTTAAAAACGCGCCATCGGTCTTCCAGCGTGCAGTTATAAATGCTCTGGTTGACCTTGCTCATAAATATGTAATCGTCTATATAGACGACATTATGATTTTATCACCAACAAAGGAAGCTGGAATGGAAAGCTTGAAAACTTTTTTTGGATATACCTACAAGTGCTGGATTTACTTTTAACATTAATAAATGTAGTTTTCTTAAAACAGATGTTCATTATTTGGGCTATAAGATACGTACGGGAGGAATTTGCCCCAATCCGTGGAAAATAATTGCATTAAGTTCTTTGCCTTCTCCACACACTACCACTGCCATAAGATAATTTATTGGTCTGGCATCATATTTTCGTAAATTTGTGCCCAACTTTTCGCAAGTTATGAAGCCGTTGTACTCTCTATTTTCTGGATATGGAAGTATTACTTGGAATACTGAACTAGAAGAAGTTAGAAAATATGTCCTTGATATTCTTACGAATGAACCAGTATTAGTAATATTCGATCCTCAATATCCTATTGAGTTGCATACAGATGCAAGCTCCATTGGATATGGTGCGATGCTTTTACATCGAATACAAAATAGGCCTCACGTAGTAGAATATTTCAGCGGAGTATAGCAACCATTCTTATGAATTAGAAATCTTAGCTATTGTCCGGGCTGTAAAACATATTCGTCATTATCTACTTGGTCACAATTTCGTTGTCTACACCGATTGTAATTCATTGAAGGCTTCTCGACCCCTAGAGTACATCGCTGGTGGGCCTATTTACAAACGCTAAATTTCGACATTCCATATTCAATATTCTCGAAAAGCGAGTAATTCTCTGATGAATTCTCTGGATATTTGGACAAAACATATAATTCGAAATGGTAGATACGTTGTTTGCCACGCGCGCTCCAATGGTCAGTAATAAATCAAGTGCACGAATCAATCATGCACCTGGATTGACAAAAGACAGTAGACAAAGTTTATCAATAATATTGGTTTGGAAAAATGAACAAATACGTTCGTAAATTTCTCTCCAACTGTATAACTTGTCTTACTTAAAAATCTCATTCTGGGAAAATACAAGCGGATCTTCATCCTATCCCAATGACCAGTCTACCTTGACATACTGTTCACATCGACATTACAGGAAACATAGGCAGCAAAAGTGATTTGAAAGAGTACGTTATAGTTCAGATCGATGCTTACACAAAATACGTTTATTTGTATAACATTCTAAAATTAGATGCTGAAATTTGCATTAAGTCTGTGAAATCGGCCATAGCATTATTTGGGATACCGAATCGCACCGCAGACCGGGGTAGATGTTTCGCTAGTTCGAAATTTTCAGAGTTTTGTGATTCGCAAAAAATTAAACTTCATTTAATTGTCACGGGAGAGAGTCGTGCAAATGTCCAAGATGAACGTGTCATGAGCACACTGAAAAATTTGTTGACTGCAGTCGAAGCAACCCAGCGATCTTGGCTAGACGCTCTGGGCGAAGTAGACCTTGCATTACACTGTACAATTAGTCGTTCAACTGAGGCAAGAAGAAGCTCGACCCCTGGGATTGGTTTCTCCGCTTGAAACCGAAGTGGAAGTAGATTTAGCTAGCATTAGAGCTAACGCTACTGAAAGAATGAAATCCTTAGGCTCTTACGATAAATCTAGGTTCGATAAAAGTAAGGCCACTATTGTAAAATACAATGTAGGGGATTATGTGTTGCTAAAGAATGAAGAGCTTAACCAAACTAATCTAGATTAGAAATTTATAGAGCTGTTTTTGGTAACAGAAGTTTTGGATGGTGACAGGTACATGTTGAAGTCACTAAAAAATAAGGGACTGTGTAAGTATTGTTATGAAGACATTCGAAAGATGCCAGATAGTCGAATACCAAATGAATTGGATGTTGAAAATGTAGAGTTAAGCTTGTCAATGAGTCCAGTTAGGACGGAAAGTAATCCAGAGATGACGATGTGTTATCCGTTAGAGATAACGATGTGATATCAGTCAGAGGCAAAAAAGAAGATTCAAAAGGTGCCATCCACTGGATCTCCCTACCAGATTCCTACATTGAGAAATTTAATAACTTTTAAATACTGTAAATAATAATATAATAATATAGGCTTAGTCCTCAAGAGAGAGAAATAGTTAGAATTGGGTTGAGCGAGTTGACTAAAGGTAATATTATACGCCCCAGTTGCTCCCCCTTTGCTAGCCCCATGTTGCTCGTCAATAAGAAGAACGGCTCAGATCGCATTTGTGTCGACTATAGGGAACTGAACTTGAATACGGTTTCAGACAAATACCCGTTGCCGCTTATCAACGATCAAGTAACTAGGCTTTGTGGAGCTTACATTTTTTCGTGTTTGGATATGGCGAGTGGATTTTACCAAATCATAATTCACCCCGACTCAATAGAATACACTAATGCGTGACTCCAAATAGCAAGTTTGAATTTCCAACAATGCCTTTCAGCCTTAAAAACGCGCCATCGGTCTTCCAGCGTGCAGTTATAAATGCTCTGGGTGACCTTGCTCATAAATATGTAATCGTCTATATAGACGACATTATGATTTTATCAACAACAAAGGAGGCTGGAATGGAAAGCTTGAAAACTTTTTTTGGATATAGCTACAAGTGCTGGATTTACTTTTAACATTAATAAATGTAGTTTTCTTAAAACAGAAGTTCATTATTTGGGCTATAAGATACGTGTGGGAAGAAATTCGCCCCAATCCGTGGAAAATAATTGCATTAAGTTCTTTGCCTTCTCCACACACTACCACTGCCGTAAGATAATTTATTGGTCTGGCATCATATTTTCGTAAATTTGTGCCCAACTTTTCGCAAGTTATGAAGCCGTTGTACTCTCTATTTTCTGGATATGGAAGTATTACTTGGAATACTGAACTAGAAGAAGTTAGAAAATATGTCCTTGATATTCTTACGAATGAACCAGTATTAGTAATATTCGATCCTCAATATCCTATTGAGTTGCATACAGATGCAAGCTCCATTGGATATGGTGCGATGCTTTTACATCGAATACAAAATAGGCCTCACGTAGTAGAATATTTCAGCGGAGTATAGAAACCATTCTTATGAATTAGAAATCTTAGCTATTGTCCGGGCTGTAAAACATATTCGTCATTATCTACTTGGTCACAATTTCGTTGTCTACACCGATTGTAATTCATTGAAGGCTTCTCGACCCCTAGAGTACATCGCTGGTGGGCCTATTTACAAACGTTAAATTTCGACATTCCATATTCAATATTCTCGAAAAGCGAGTAATTCTCTGATGAATTCTCTGGATATTTGGCCAAAACATATAATTCGAAATGGTAGATACGTTGTTTGCCACGCGCGCTCCAATGGTCAGTAATAAATCAAGTGCACGAATCAATCATGCACCTGGATTGACAAAAGACAGTAGACAAAGTTTATCAATAATATTGGTTTGGAAAAATGAACAAATACGTTCGTAAATTTGTCTCCAACTGTATAACTTGTCTTACTTAAAAATCTCCTTCTGGGAAAATACAAGCGGATCTTCATCTTATCCCAATGACCAGTCTACCTTGACATACTGTTCACATCGACATTACAGGAAACATAGGCAGCAAAAGTGATTTGAAAGAGTACGTTATAGTTCAGATCGATGCTTACACAAAATACGTTTATTTGTATAACATTCTAAAATTAGATGCTGAAATTTGCATTAAGTCTGTGAAATCGGCCATAGCATTATTTGGGATACCGAATCGCACCGCAGACCAGGGTAGATGTTTTGCTAGTTCGAAATTTTCAGAGTTTTGTGATTCGCAAAAAATTAAACTTCATTTAATTGTCACGGGAGAGAGTCGTGCAAATGTCCAAGATGAACGTATCTTGAGCACACTGAAAAATTTGTTGACTGCAGTCGAAGCAACCCAGCGATCTTGGCTAGACGCTCTGGGCGAAGTAGACCTTGCATTAAACTGTACAATGAGTCGTTCAACTGAGGCAAGAAGAAGCTCGACCCCTGGGATTGGTTTCTCCGCTTGAAACCGAAGTGGAAGTAGATTTGGCTAGCATTAGAGCTAACGCTACTGAAAGAATGAAATCCTTAGGCTCTTACGATAAATCTAGGTTCGATAAAAGTAAGGCCACTATTGTAAAATACAATGTAGGGGATTATGTGTTGCTAAAGAATGAAGAGCTTAACCAAACTAATCTAGATTCAAAATTTATAGAGCTGTTTTTGGTAACAGAAGTTTTGGATGGTGACAGGTACATGTTGAAGTCACTAAAAAAATAAGGGACTGTGTAAGTATTGTTATGAAGACATTCGAAAGATGCCAGATAGTCGAATACCAAATGAATTGGATGTTGAAAATGTAGAGTTAAGGTTGTCAATGAGTGCAGTTAGGACGGAAAGTAATCCAGAGATGACGATGTGTTATCCGTTAGAGATGACGATGTGATATCCGTCAGAGGCAAAAAAAGAATATTCAAAAGGTGCCATCCACTGGATCTCCTTACCAGATTCCTACATTGAGAAATTTAATAACTTTTAAATACTGTAAATAATAATATAATAATATAGGCTTAGTCCTCAAGAGAGAGAAATAGTTAGAATTGGGTTGAGCGAGTTGACTAAAGGTAATATTATACGCCCCAGTTGCTCCCCTTTGCTAGCCCCATGTTGCTCGTCAATAAGAAGAACGGCTCAGATCGCATTTGTGTCGACTATAGGGAACTGAACTTGAATACGGTTTCAGACAAATACCCGTTGCCGCTTATCAACGATCAAGTAACTAGGCTTTGTGGAGCTAACATTTTTTCGTGTTTGGATATGGCGAGTGGATTTCACCAAATCATAGTTCACCCCGGCTCAATAGAATACACTAATGCGTGACTCCAAATAGCAAGTTTGAATTTCCAACAATGCCTTTCAGCCTTAAAAAACGCGCCATCGGTCTTCCAGCGTGCAGTTATAAATGCTCTGGGTGACCTTGCTCATAAATATGTAATCGTCTATATAGACAACATTATGATTTTATCACCAACAAAGGAGGCTGGAATGGAAAGCTTAAAAACTTTTTTTGGATATACCTACAAGTGCTGGATTTACTTTTAACATTAATAAATGTAGTTTTCTTAAAACAGAAGTTCATTATTTGGGCTATAAGATACGTGCGGGAGAAATTCGCCCCAATCCGTGGAAAATAATTGCATTAAGTTCTTTGCCTTCTCCACACACTACCACTGCCGTAAGATAATTTATTGGTCTGGCATATTTATTGGTTTGGCATATATTCGTAAACTTGTGCCCAACTTTTCGCAAGTTATGAAGCCGTTGTACTCTCTATTTTCTGGATATGGAAGTATTACTTGGAATACTGAACTAGAAGAAGTTAGAAAATATTTCCTTGATATTCTTACGAATGAACCAGTATTAGTTATATGCGATCCTCAATATCCTATTGAGTTGCATACAGATGCAAGCTCCATTGGATATGGTGCGATGCTTTTCATACCGAATACAAAATAGGCCTCACGTAGTAGAATATTTCAGCGGAGTATAGAAACTATTCTTATGAATTAGAAATCTTAGCTATTGTCCGGGCTGTAAAACATATTCGTCATTATCTACTTGGTCACAATTTCGTTGTCTACACCGATTGTAATTCATTGAAGGCTTCTCGACCCGTAGAGTACATCGCTGGTGGGCCTATTTACAAACGTTAAATTTCGACATTCCATATTCAATATTCTCGAAAAGCGAGTAATTCTCTGATGAATTCTCTGGATATTTGGACAAAACATATAATTCGAAATGGTAGACACGTTGTTTGCCACGCGCGCTCCAATGGTCAGTAATAAATCAAGTGCACGAATCAATCATGCACCTGGATTGACAAAAGACAGTAGACAAAGTTTATCAATAATATTGCTTTGGAAAAATGAACAAATACGTTCGTATATTTGTCTCCAACTGTATAACTTGTCTTACTTAAAAATCTCCGTCTTTGGTAACAGAAGTTTTGGATGGTGACAGGTACATGTTGAAGTCACTAAAAAATAAGGGACTGTGTAAGTATTGTTATGAAGACATTCGAAAGATGCCAGATAGTCGAATACCAAATGAATTGGATGTTGAAAAAGTAGAGTTAAGCTTGTCAATGAGTCCAGTTAGGACGGAAAGTAATCCAGAGATGACGATGTGTTATCCGTTAGAGATGACGATGTGATATCAGTCAGAGGCAAAAAAGAAGATTCAAAAGGTGCCATCCACTGGATCTCCCTACCAGATTCCTACATTGAGAAATTTAATAACTTTTAAATACTGTAAATAATAATATAATAATATAGGCTTAGTCCTCAAGAGAGAGAAATAGTTAGAATTGGGTTGAGCGAGTTGACTAAAGGTAATATTATACGCCCCAGTTGCTCCCCCTTTGCTAGCCCCATGTTGCTCGTCAATAAGAAGAACGGCTTAGATCGCATTTGTGTCGACTATAGGGAACTGAACTTGAATACGGTTTCAGACAAATACCCGTTACCGCTTATCAACTATCAAGTAACTAGGCTTTGTATAGCTTACATTTTATCGTGTTTGGATATGGCGAGTGGATTTCACCAAATCATAATTCACCCCGACTCAATAGAATACACTAATGCGTGACTCCAAATAGCAAGTTTGAATTTCCAACAATGCCTTTCAGTCTTAAAAACGCGCCATCGGTCTTCCAGCGTGCAGTTATAAATGCTCTGGGTGACCTTGCTCATAAATATGTAATCGTCTATATAGACGACATTATGATTTTATCACCAACAAAGGAGGCTGGAATGGAAAGCTTGAAAACTTTTTTTTGGATATAGCTACAAGTGCTGGATTTACTTTTATCATTAATAAATGTAGTTTTCTTAAAACAGAAGTTCATTATTTGGGCTATAAGATACGTGTGGGAGAAATTCGCCCCAATCCGTGGAAAATAATTGCATTAAGTTCTTTGCCTTCTCCACACACTACCACTGCCGTAAGATAATTTATTGGTCTGGCATCATATTTTCGTAAATTTGTGCCCAACTTTTCGCAAGTTATGAAGCCGTTGTACTCTCTATTTTCTGGATATGGAAGTATTACTTGGAATACTGAACTAGAAGAAGTTAGAAAATATGTCCTTGATATTCTTACGAATGAACCAGTATTAGTAATATTCGATCCTCAATATCCTATTGAGTTGCATACAGATGCAAGCTCCATTGGATATGGTGCGATGCTTTTACATCGAATACAAAATAGGCCTCACGTAGTAGAATATTTCAGCGGAGTATAGCAACCATTCTTATGAATTAGAAATCTTAGCTATTGTCCGGGCTGTAAAACATATTCGTCATTATCTACTTGGTCACAATTTCGTTGTCTACACCGATTGTAATTCATTGAAGGCTTCTCGTACCAAAATTGATGTGACCCCTAGAGTGCATCGCTGGTGGGCCTATTTACAAACGTTAAATTTCGACATTCCATATTCAATATTCTCGAAAAGCGAGTAATTCTCTGATGAATTCTCTGGATATTTGGCCAAAACATATAATTCGAAATGGTAGATACGTTGTTTGCCACGCGCGCTCCAATGGTCAGTAATAAATCAAGTGCACGAATCAATCATGCACCTGGATTGACAAAAGACAGTAGACAAAGTTTATCAATAATATTGGTTTGGAAAAATGAACAAATACGTTCGTAAATTTGTCTCCAACTGTATAACTTGTCTTACTTAAAAATCTCATTCTGGGAAAATACAAGCGGATCTTCATCTTATCCCAATGACCAGTCTACCAGAAACATAGGCAGCAAAAGTGATTTGAAAGAGTACGTTATAGTTCAGATCGATGCTTACACAAAATACGTTTATTTGTATAACATTCTAAAATTAGATGCTGAAATTTGCATTAAGTCTGTGAAATCGGCCATAGCATTATTTGGGATACCGAATCGCACCGCAGACCAGGGTAGATGTTTTGCTAGTTCGAAATTTTCAGAGTTTTGTGATTCGCAAAAAAACTAAACTTCATTTAATTGTCACGGGAGAGAGTCGTGCAAATGTCCAAGATGAACGTATCATGAGCACACTGAAAAATTTGTTGACTGCAGTCGAAGCAACCCAGCGATCTTGGCTAGACGCTCTGGGCGAAGTAGACCTTGCATTAAACTGTACAATGAGTCGTTCAACTGAGGCAAGAAGAAGCTCGACCCTGGGATTGGTTTCTCCGCTTGAAACCGAAGTGGAAGTAGATTTGGCTAGCATTAGAGCTAACGCTACTGAAAGAATGAAATCCTTAGGCTCTTACGATAAATCTAGGTTCGATAAAAGTAAGGCCACTATTGTAAAATACAATGTAGGGGATTATGTGTTGCTAAAGAATGAAGAGCTTAACCAAACTAATCTAGATTCAAAATTTATAGAGCTGTTTTTGGTAACAGAAGTTTTGGATGGTGACAGGTACATGTTGAAGTCACTAAAAATAAGGGACTGTGTAAGTATTGTTATGAAGACATTCGAAAGATGCCAGAGAGTCGAATACCAAATGAATTGGATGTTGAAGAAGTAGAGTTAAGTTTGTCAATGAGTCCAGTTAGGACGGAAAGTAATCCAGAGATGACGATGTGTTATCCGTTAGAGATGACGA